>VZUI01064825.1:0-37104 GCA_013401135.1 Cettia cetti | reverse complement strand
ATTTATATTTATATTTATATTTATATTTATATTTATATTTATATTTATATTTATATTTATATTTATATTTATATTTTTTAATTTTTACATTTATTTTTACCTTTTATCACTTCTCCTAAGTTTTAGGGCAACAAGACAACAACACAAGTAAATGAATTTTGGCAGTGTCAGTAAGAATTTAAAGATTGTTGCCCTTTTGCCACGTGCCAGGGGAAAATAAGGCTCAGAAAATTCTGGCTGATGGAAAATCAGGGTAATAAGTAAAATAAAAAGCCAGGAGTGACGAGTGTTTCCATGACTCAGTAACACCACACGAATTAACAATGAAATGTCACACAGGGTTTGGTTTTCTTTGCCCAGTTTTAAATCCCTGCTCTGTCAGTCACATTTTTATACTCCAGCATCAGCTGGGTGAGATGGGGCAGCTGATGCCACAGAATCTGTCATCAGCCCCTGGGATCAAAGGAGGCAGAACTCAGGTGTGAGCTTTTATCTCCACATATTTTTGAGTTTCCTTTAAATTTCAATTAATTCAATTCTAATTAAATTCTAATGGTTGGGTGTTTTGGAGTTGTGCTGTTTTTGTATGTGGATTTCTACCTAAAAATCTGAAAAATCCTTGTTGCCTTAATTTCACCTCAAGTTTTTTTCTTTGCTTGTTTAAAATCAGCATATTTTCATCCTGAAGATCTCACTGAAAATTTTCTACCTTGCAGGTAATTGAGCCTAAAAGAGGAAAATTTCAAAGCATTGAACAGCACCACCACTTACACCTGAAGGGAATTATTTCAAAAGTTACATTACAGGAGAACAACCCTAATCTTGCACATTCTCCTGCATCATCAGAATTATTGCCAATTATGCTTCAGCTGAATAATCCTTTTCTAGGGATGATGTAAGAGGCAAAAGGTTTCAAAAGAGATGTGTGTGCCATCAAGCAGAAGGCAAATGAGCATAATTTTGCTGTTCCAATTTCAATTTAAAATATTTTTCTATGTTTGGTCTGAATTTTAATGGTCATATATATTTAAGGTTTTTTCCAGAAGTTAAAGCACAGTTAATTAAGAACCTGAAATATCAAGAGTTATGTTAATAATTTATCTGGCTTCAAAGCAAATTTTCTTGAGTGCAATGGTGAAAATATAAATATGGTGTACCAAGATTCCATTTCCACAAGTTTTGGTTGTTTGAGGTTTTTTTCCTTCTTTTCTTAATGGCCATCTTAAAATGGTTTTCCTTCGATCTATTCTCATGAACAGAATGCAGGCATATAAACAAACCCAGAAATTTAAAGATATTTTAAAATATTTAAAAAAAAATATTATTACCACCATTATTGTACCATTTGAGTGCTAAAATTCCAGGGTGCACCAGCTGTACTGACCTGATGGAAAGGGTGTGAGGGGCAATACATCTGCTGCACCTGGGGCTGGTAGCAGTACAAACCAGGCTGCCCTTCCAGGGGGGATGTCCTGAGCTTCATGTCTGAATCCTGCTGGAAAACATTCAAGGAAGGAGTTATTAGAGAAAACAGCTTCATTTAAAAGAGGATAATTCTGTTACTCACTGTCTGGATTTGACTTTGTTATTTTGACTCTTTGGGGTTTAATTCTGTTTTAGTAAGGGTTAGCAGAGGTTGGTTTGTGTTTTAAGGGTGAAGATTTGGGGATGATCCATCCCTGGAAGTGTCCAAGGCCAGGTTGGACGGGGCTTGGAGCACCCTGGGAGAGTGGAAAATGTTCCTGCCCATGGCAGGGGGTGAGACTGGATAAACTTTAGGGTTTAAACTTTAGGATTCCACGAAGTCATGAACCAATTCCTGCATTTCCATAACTACAACTCCAAAACAGGAAATCCCAGGCCACATTCCATGCAGAGAGCCATTCAGAAAACCTCAGGCTCCGTTTATATTTTTAATTTTTTTTCTCCCTGCACACACAAACCACCCACTCCAGCTTTCCCTCCTGAGTGTGCACAAGTGTCTCCCTCGTTTTTCATTCTCCCTGATTTTATCTTGCAGGCTGGCAGTGCCTCCAGCTGCCTCTGGAATTTTGGCATTAGCTGGAGGGTGAGGTCCGTAATGTACAGGAAAGAGGAGGCAGAGAAAAATCACACTGGGCTAAATACTGGGTTCAACCAGGAAGCAGGGAATATGTAAAAATTGAGGAATTCAGTGAAAATCTTGTTTTTAAAGAATCCAATAGCACTTCTCCTTCTGCTTTAAAACATGATTTTATGGCATTTTAGTCTGTCTAAAAATATAAACAAACAAACAAATAAATAATATATATATACACACATGATTTCTTATATTATCTATTTTTTTATGTATAATGTATGTAGTATATCTAATAAATATAAAAATATTCAGTATTTTTATGGTATATTATCAGAAGCACAAATTAGACTTGGTTTGACATCCACTGCTGATAAACATCTTTGTTATTTTGGTCACCACCAGATGAAGATTTTTGGAAATCCCAACTTTCCAGCAGCATGGAAGTGATTTAAAAGTGGGAAGTTGGGTGCTGGCAGAACCAGGGGAGACACCAACAGGGAGTAGCTGCACCTGCTTGTAAAGGGCTCCTGCAGTGCTGCCTTTGCATCCTGCAGCCCAGGGATTTGAGAACACAATGGGAATTTTTGTTTCATCAGCTGCTCAGAGGTTTTGCACTGAACTCCTCTGACCTAGATGAGTGTTTATCCAGGAAATAAGAGATTTAGATCAATTTCCTCCTTTACCTGGATGGCTTCAATCCCCAGGTATGTTCCCTGACAACATCTCTCCATTCCCTGGTCTTAATCCAATTAAGACTTCTTTTTTTTTTTTTTTTTTTTAAAACTCCTCTTTCATTTGGTAGCCATGAGTTCTTCCTCTCCCACCCATTTACAACCAGCTCAGGGCCCTCCTCTGGCAGGTGGAGTTGTTCCTTTTGGCTGCAGTAGGTAATCAAGATTCACTTTGCACCTTGGATCACAGAAGAGATATTGTGGAGATACTGGAGGGTAATTTAATTTGCTTTTCAGGGATCTCTGCTGCCCTAAACAGGCAATCTAGTATTGAAATTAGCCCAGGTAACTTGACACTGCACATATAAACAGAGCTGATATTTGGTTTTGGTAGCATTGATGTTTTAGAGTTTCTCTTCTATTTGTGCTGAGAGAAGTGCAGATGAGGTGAGGTGTTGGACCAAATCTGCTCCACATCCTCATGCTTGAAAACACTGTTTTGTGAACTTTTGTCTCTTGAAAACACCAGCTGATGGCAAATCCTGTTGTCAGGGAGCATTTGGATATTTAGGATTTGTGTTCTCCATCTAATTGAAAATAATTTGTCCTTGTGCATCTTTATGAGGATTGTTTGCAGAAAAGACCAGAAAATAGAGAATATTTAGACATTTAGAATATTTAGAAGTTTTAGAAATTTAAGACTATTTGTCCAATAGAAAATATTGGACAAACAAACATGGATATGTCCAAATATGCTTTTCCTGAGCTCCAGCCCGTAGCTCGACAGAACCATAAACACCAACCTAGCCACACCACAACAAGAAAATACTCCCCAAAGCACATTTTTGCCACTGAAAACAGGGAAAACAGCTACAAAAACCCACTGACCATGACTTGAGAGCCATGCTCCTGCCCCGTGGTGCTGTACTGGAGGCTGCTACACCACGGCTGCTCTGCGGAGATATTTGGGATGTGGGTGGGAAACGCCTCCGGCTCCTCAGGACCCGCGGATCCCGGCAGACCCTCGAAGCCATCGATGCTCCTGTGATTTTTGAAGGGAGAAGCTTCTGGTGGCAGGGCCTGGTGTGCTTCCTGGAAAACATCCTCGCTGATCTGCCTCTTGTAAGGGTGGAAGGGGTTCCTGCTGCTCTTGAGGAACCGGTCGTAGTTCCCGGCGGCGTTTTCCTCGTAGCTGTAGCGCCGGAATTTTTCCGTGCTGAAGGATGCCTTGAATTTGTTCTTGCCACAGGGGATTCCTTGGCTGGCAGAGTACCTCCCGTGGATTTGGTCCTGGGATGGGGAAGCAGGGCTGGGGCTGTGAGAGGATTCTGAGCTTTTCCTTTCTGTCCTGGTGTCTGGCTCGAAGGGTTGGCAGCTGTAGCTGGGGTTGTCCTGCGGTGGAATATTGGCATTTATTTATTTAGAGGTTAGTATTTAAGTCAGAGCAAATAGTTTATTATTTTCATTGCCTAAGTTAGTTATTTACATAAATTTCAAAAATTTTAAATTTGCATTTTAATGACATGAAAAATGCATTTTAAATGTTAAGTGTGAAATGACCAGTTCTAACCACTCTCCTGCAAAGAAGCCCTGAAAAGATCTCAAGGCTTTTCTGGTTGCTTGGTATCCAAAACTATTCAGCAATTATTAAATAAAAGCAAGGCCAGGTTGGACTGGGCTTTGAGCAGCCTGGTGTGGAACTGGATGATGTTTAAGGTCCCTTCCAACCCAAACCACTCTGTGATTCCACCAGAAAACTGAAGTGTCCTTTAAAAGCAGGGCACCCTGACTCTCTGCTCCGACCATTTCAGGGAAAAGCTGAGGGAGATCAAGAGATGAAAGATTAAATGACAGGAATGTGATAAGTGCAAGTCCTGTCGCCTGCAAGTTTAGTCAAATCAGCTTGAGCTCATCCCCTGGTGGTGTTACAGGCTCCAGATTTGTGGGTGGTTACATCACTGCCCTTCATTAAGGTGGCCACACTCATTTGGAGGCACAAGACAGGCTCTGGACAGACACTTCAACCTTCCTGTCTCATCTCCTCTCTCCTGCACTTCAGCAGTGAGAAAACAGCAGCTACTGAAGTGCTCTTTCATCTGGAGGAGAAAGGCTGAGGCAGGGCTGGAGTCTGGATCCTGGCACTGCAAATATACATAATTTCCCTGACATCAGGGATGGGTAATTACTGGGATGTCTTTGAGAAATCACCCAGCAGTCAGGAGCAGGGTGCTGTGTGCAGGGAGGGGGGAAATGGAATGTCCTGAGTCCCTTCCCTCCTTCCCTCTCCAAATCTGAGTTGGATTTTGAGAAATCCCATAAGGGAAATCAGGATAAATCCAGTGCTCTCTGCAGTGGAGCACAGCAAAGCTTTTCCAGTCATTTTAAGGAATGGAACAGAACATTTAGGATTAGCTGAGCAGGATAACTCAGGTTTCCACCCTTCAAGAATAAAAATTCCAGTATTTGCTTTCAGTAGGTGTGGTGAGATTTAGTTCACCCAAGAGCTGAATGTTGATTCTGATCTCAGAAGAAAGAGAACAGATCTGGGCCAGTTTACTCACACTTTGCTGAACTGGGGATATTGAATCCCCCTGCACCTTCATGAGGTCTTGCTGGTCCCTTTCCAGAGTGTCCGAAGGAGAAAATTGAATATTGGATTGGTCCTGGAGTAGTGAAACCATCACCAAACCCACGTCAGAGAGAAATCCTGTTAAGGCAAAATCAAATTACAATAAGCACTTTTTAAAAACTTGAACTGTGAAACAAATCCCTTGTTGGGTGCAGGGGACTGGACAGGCTTGGATATGCAGCCGGAGCCATCCTGAGAAATTCCTGACACAGGGGAATTTTTTTTTTATCTCTTAAAGGAATGTTCTGTGGATGCAATTCCAATGAAGATGTGGTACGGGGTTTCTATGGATTCAACACACAATTTTTATTAAAAAACCCACTTTTTTTTTTTTGTATAGGATCATAAATTAATGAAAATGTATTGTTTTGGGGTTATGCAACTTCAGCAACGCCACTTTATTGAGAGACTGGGGTATAAATGCACCCCAGTTATTTTCAGAGGGACTATATTAAAAAAAAAGGATATTTTTCTATCATTACTCAGACTGATGGTTACAACACACTTATATTTTCACTTTTGTTTTTTATTAGTCCCAATCCCTTCAGCCTCTCTGTTCTGTTTTGCATGACTTAAATGTATCTGAGATATGCAAATAACTTCATCATTCCATCCCTGTTTTTGTTAGTTGAATCTCCTCTCAAGTTCCCAATCTTTGATCTTTGGATATAGCAGCCATATCTGATGGTGTTCTTTGGATTAAAAGGAATAAATTTAATCTTCTGGTGTTTTGTTTTCTACCATTTTTTTTTCCCTTGTTCACTGTAGCCTTAGAGTAAAACAAAAGTAGAACATGCATTTATGTCATGCACCAAGTTTGTAGCTACATAAAGGTGTTCGTGTTCATAATTTCAATTTCAGGTGAACAAAAAAAAGCTTTAATTCAAGAGTTAATCTGCCAGGTCTTTGCCACGTGTTGAAATAGCTGTTAGGTAAATATCTAAGGGCTTTGTTAGGTTTGCTTAACAAAGATATATCACCTAAAAACGTGGAAACCTTTTTTTTGCCTTTATAGTTCAAAGAGAAATCTGTATTTATGATGAGTAAGATTGCACTGCCCGGGGGGATGGAGCACAATGGGGCTTGAAAATCAAGCAGGAGACCTGGAGTAGTGCATCAGGAAAAAAAATAAAAAATGATGTGAGATAAAGTTCAGAAATGTCTCAGGCACAGGCTCTTCTCCCAGTGGCTTAACTGGAGGCTGATGAGGAGAGAGATTCCTCATCTTGAAAGAAGCAGGTGGGAAAACTGACAGCTAGGAAAGAAATGTGTCTGTTTGTAATTTGTAAGTGTCCCACACTGTCTGCCCTCCCCGTGCTGCTTTCCCACTTCTCTTCAGGTTATACAAAGCTGTCTCTGACCTCTCTTCTATACTGCAATTTTTCAGCCCAGCTGCCTCATTTGTGGTCTGGAGCATTAAAGTTTTATTAAAAGCTTTTGCACAGGTACAGTTCTTGCCTGGTGGCTTCTGCATTGTGAGAGAATTTACACAAATCTTTTCTGAAAGCAAAGTGAATTTATTTGGGGTTGTTTGGACCATCAATACAAAAGGTCCAGGAAAACCAAACCATTCTTGTCCCTCCCCTCTGAGACCTTTGCCAGGTTCTGTTGATGAATTCCATTCTGGTAGGAAAGAGGGAGTCTTAGTCACATTTTAGACTTAAAAAATTTCCCCTGTATAGGGAAACTGTTTTCTCTTTATTAAATGAGAAGCAGCCACAGGGAAAGTATTTTTCTTCTTTTTCACTGTTAGATGAGAAGCAGCTTTGTACTCAAACAATGCTGGGCTGATAATCTGCATTCAGTGGTGGTTATTGAATGCCTTTGTCAAGAATCCATTTTGGAGGATCTGCCATGTGGGGTAAATGCCAAGGCCACAATCCCAGAGCTGTTTTCAGTTTTCACACTGGCACAGCAGCTCAGTAAGAACTGCAGCTCCAGGTGCTCCCCATCCTGGAACTGGCACACTGTGGAAAGGCCTTGCTGGGAGAGGAAAACCTCTGGCCATGTACTGCTGATTTTCATTTTATTTTTGGAGTCCAAACTTCTCACTTCAAAAGCCATTTGCAATTTCACCTTCACTGATGTGTCTCACAGCAGGTTGAAAATGCAGATCAGTTTAAACTGAAAAATCTTTGCTGCCACTGTTGATTAAATCTTTTTAAAATATCCCTTATAGACACTTCATTTCTTTTTTTTTGAAAGAACATAAAACAAACAAACAAAACCCACAAAAAAACCCCGTCAAAAAACCCCAAACCAAAACAAAAAGCAACTCAAAACCACTTTGCATTGTGAACAGATTTTAGCAAAGAGAAATCACATCACTCACTGACAAATCTTCTTTAGGAGCAGAAATTACAGCCAGGGGAGGTTGCCAATAACCAGGATTACAATAAATCATTTGCAACAAACTGTTCCTGGGAGACAGAGCTCAAGGAAGTTGTGGGTTGCCTGGATGTAGGATGTGCTAAAGCAAACAATGATGCTTTGATTTGGAAAGAGGTATCTGATTATCCCAGATGCAGCTGGAACCGTCCCATGTCGTTTTGGCTGCTGTAAATGTTGCATGACCGTGGCAGGCTCCTGTGATAACTGCCTCTAAACTCAGGAGACAGGGAGAAGCTGTAACCTCAGCTGGGTGTTGGGGTAAGCAAGGCAGCAGCAGCTGATCTATTAGCTCTGCATGACTGAGCCCCCTGGCAGAAATCCACGGCTTTTGTGTCACCTCTGCCTCTTGGAGCCACCTGAACTGGCTGGATGTTGCTGTGAGTGCCCTCTCCAGCCCCTGGGGCTGAGGTGGCTTTTCACAGGAGGTGTTTTGGATGTTCCCCAGCTCCTAATCCAGAGCTTGGTTTGACACCAGCTTGTGTGACCCACTCACATCTCTGCCCCAAGCCCTAAATCATCCTTTTCCTCTCCACATCACACTGATGGTTCCCAAATAACCCTGTGGGATCTTTTTCCCCTCTCAAGGCTTTATGAAAAAGGAGCCATGAGGTTTCAGAATTCCATTTTTCCTTTTACAGTTAGAAATCCATCACATGTCAGTCAATGATGTCATGTGCCAAAAATCATGGAAGTGCCCAGAATGTTGTGACTAACACTTGTCATGGAGACAGGAATATCTCTACACATAATTCATTACGGAAAATTTCAGAAAAGAGGTTTGTTAGTAAGAATCAGGATTTTTTTTAAAGGCTTTTAACGAATTCAAGACTTTTCTGAGGTTATCCCTGCCAGGTTGACACTGGAGGTTGTGCTGGCTCATCAAAGCTGTCACTGCTCTGTTGATCCCTGACATTCCTGTCACTAAGGTTTGCCCTGTTTTTAGGAGACACTTTCAGGAACAGGGTTGGAACCTGCACAGCCCAGCACTAAACTCTGGTTTGGCCACATGAATTCCTCATTGCTTCCTTGCTCCTCTTCACAGGATGTATTGGATCTTGATTACAGGATACTTGAGTAACTTTACAGAGCTTCTAAGCACTGTAATTTCTTTTCTTCAGAATATGAATCTGCCAGCAAATTTGTTTAATTTAACTGAGCTATTTTTGCTTTCTTATTTCAAGGGTTCTGAGCTCAATTCTCTCACAGTTAGCTGTGATTGCTGCTCATAATTTGCTACCTCTGGAAAGATGTTTTAGATGTTTAGAGAAAAATAAGGTTAATGTGACAATCTCAAGGATGAGGGAAGAAAATTTGCAATTATAAGACCCTTTCTGCATCCAGTGACACAGGGATGTGTTGCTGCCAGCTTAGTAGTAAAGTACTGAATTCCTGTAAGAGAAGGATGCCACTTTTAATTAAATAATTCCTGAATTTTCAGGGTTTCTTCATTAAGGGCTACCTGTAGGCAAGGCTGACTATCAGCTGAGCACTGTGGACTAATTGCCACCATGCCCAGGTTTGCTGTCCAGCAGGAGTTGGGAATTCTGGAACATCCAGGTGCCTCCTGGATGAGAAGGTGGGGAGAGTGTTTGCAGCAGGCTTTTAATCTGCTCTAGGAACACATTTATAAAAAAACTCTCTGGAAAAATCAACCCTCAAAAGGCATTTATCCCAAATAGATTTTATGGGAAAAACCCCAAACATTTAGTGTCAGAACTGGGAATTTTTTTTGCATTGCAGAAAAAATACAGGTGTTGTTTCACTGGTGTTTGCTGCAGGTTCCCATCCTTACATCAGCATTTTAGTTTTTCTCTTTACTTATATTTTATCCTGCGTCTTTTACTTCTGATAGCAACAGTGAGGACAGAGGGCCATGTCTGTGCCTGCAGAGAACTTTGTGAATTATTAAATTTTTCTTATTTTCCCACTATTTTTTTTTCAGATGAAACACAGTAATTTCTCATTCTGAAGCCATTCCACGGCTTAGAGTACACTGCAGCCCTTTCCTGAAGGATTTCTAGCTCTGCTGACACCTTTCTGGGATGGCAAGCCAAACAGCCTGTGGTGTTTGAGATGTAGACCTGCTGTGGTGGTTGCTCTCCAAGCACACAGAAATTCCCTCAAAATAGAGAAAAGCAGATTATAGGGCTTCTTCTCAGCTTCACTGCAGATCCTGTTTGCTCTGGGAATGGATTTTACCTCAAGTTCTGAAGTATTAATTTATGCAGAAGTAGAAAGCTTGAACAAAAATCCACACAGTAAGGCTGAAATCACATTATAAGACTTCCCTATTTCTTGTAGGCTGGGCAGACTCATCACCTGGGAAGTTCTTAACAGAGAAAAGTCCCTCACAGGTGCTGAACTTGCATAATTAGCCCAGCAAAGAGGGAACTCAGCACTGAACAGAAACCAAGCATGGAAAAAAATAGCTGAGAAGGTGAATGAGTTTGTCAGGTGCACTTGGTTTTCCCCTCACCTTTCCCCTCCTCATCCTAAACACTGAAACACCTTTCCAGCTCCACAGTTAACACATAAAATTGATGTCAGCCCTCCCTACCAGCCCTGCAACTCTGCCAGTATTTTCAAACCAAATCCTTTGCATACCCTGTCTTGTTTTCTGGATGAATGGTTCTGCTGCTTCCTGAAGGAGGGGTATGAAATTTCATTGCTCTACTGTAGACATCTAAGCATGAAGTCAGACACGGTTCCAAGGGCTGGGAGCAGTTAATATGATACAGAAACTGTGTGATTCTGTCCTGAATAACCAGCTGGGTTGGCAGGAAAAACCAGCAGAGGAGATAACGGGCTGATGGCAGCAAATCTGTAACTGAATTCTCTGGGCTGAATTCAGAGTTTTTCTCTGGGGAGTGCCAATGAGGAGATACCACAAATGTAGCAAAGCTATCAACACAACCATGTCACTCATAAAAATAATTCCTAGGAAGAAGGAAGGATAAAAAAACCAGCTACAGCCAATAAATTGGATGGTGGATAAGGAGATGCTTCCTTTGGCTCAGAAATTCATGAATTGCTGAAAGCTGGGAGAATGAAGCAGGGAATGATCACCTTGTCCTTCTCCAGGCATCCCTCACAGTCCCTGCACCTGTGCCTCACTCTTACCTTTTTTACAGCCCTGTTTCACACCATCATTTGTGAGCTTCAGTGTCCCTTTCTCCTATAATTATGTGTTCTGTCTCCCACGTATTCCTTTATCCATCCTTCCCTTTCCTCTCCCTGCAATGACAGTCTGTGTCACTTCACTTTCTTCCATCACATTATAAAACCTTTCAATATATTCCAACGTATCCCTTTCCTTTCTGAGGCTCTCTTGGTTCCTAGTTTTCCTAGTTTCCAAAGCAGTTGGTGGGTTATCCATAATATTTTCTGTATCCACAATATTTTCTGTACCCACAATATTTTCTGTATTCACAATATTTTGTGTAAGGTTTTTTTTTTTTAGATTCCATTTGAATGGACAAGCAAATACCAGTTGGTTTTAAAACCAGATGCTAAGAGAGGACATTGGTTATCATTTCCAAAAACGTGAGGAACACTGAATGATACAATTAATAATGTGGGTCAGGGATTGCCAGCTCCTCCAGACCCCAAAAACAACGAACTGTGACCCTGCTCCTCGCTGCTTCTGCATAATAAAAGATGATTAATGAGCAGCTGTGCCTATGAATTACCTATTGATAGCTCAAGGGCTGTGAGTGCCACGATGCACCCCAATTAATCCTCTCTGGGGAGCATCATGCAGGGGGGACACACAGGGTAAGGACTTTTGGGAGCCTCCTAATTTGTTTTACGTTCCTTTTTTTCTCCCTGGGGTGAGTCACAC
The DNA here is from genome assembly GCA_013401135.1 of Cettia cetti. Lineage (NCBI taxonomy): Eukaryota > Metazoa > Chordata > Aves > Passeriformes > Sylviidae > Cettia > Cettia cetti. The sequence continues at coordinate 25,513 of VZUI01064825.1, read as the reverse complement.
TCATCTCCCTGTGACTTGAGAGTTCATCTTGGGATCTCATGCCATCTTTCTGTCTTTATGAGAAGGTGTGGATGATGATCCACCCTAATGGTTTCTGTTGCTGGCTGTGGCAGCATGTTTTATGACGGGTGTGGTACATTCCCATTTTCTCTGTTGTGCATGTACAGCCCCACCCGTGGCCACTCCCACCCTCCCACTGGGAATCGCCCACAGTAAGCTCTGTAATTACCTTTATTTGATCTGAGGAATGGATTTGGGAATCTTATTATTACTCAGCACAGTCGTAAGCTGAGTATGTCAAAAAAACAAAACAAAAAACCCCTCCAAAAGCCCCCTTTGGATGGCTGATTCACTGAGTTTTAAGTGCAGGAACATCAGAGACACCAAAACACAACTTCAGGGGCTGTTTAACTTCAGTTTTCTTTAGTTTTTCTTTGGAAATGTCAGACTACAATACCTGTAAACACGTAGAATTTCACCTGTTTTGATTCTTAATGTCAGCAGGCAGAGCTGCCCTGAGTTACAGTTTGGATTGGGACAAATTCTCTGGGTTTTACGTGGAATTAAACTGAATCAACTCAAACTATAGCTTTTGCATGTTCTGCATGTTTACAGTGCTGTTTACACTCTGAGCCTCTCAGAAAAAAACCTAATTTATGCAGCCAATAATCCAGTGCTTGTTCAAGCCTGTATTTTGAGGGGAAAATTTTGAAAAGGAACAAAAAAAAAAAAAAAAAAAAAAAAAAAAAAAAAAAAAATCCACCCAAACCCCAAGACTAAAGCTCCTGCTCTGACTTCAGAAGATCAAAGGTTTTTCTGTATCCATGTAACAACCAGTAGCTAATCCAGGAGCACAGCTGATGTGGAGTGATGTGTTCTGCTGACACCTATTCCTAGGCATGCATGAGAAATGCTGCATATAAAGCAGGAAAAATGGAGGAACAGGTCATGGAGAATGACATTTTTCCCTCACCTTCCACTTCTAGATGAACCTCTCTGCCCACAAAGCTACAGTGCTGTTTTGGTTTTTTTCACCCACTGGTCAATGCTGGTTCTCATGTTAAGGTTTACTGGGGAAACTGGGCTGAGGGTTTGCTTGGGCAAGCAGGAAGAACTTTCGACAATTTGCTTCCTCACCAGGTTTCAAAGGAATCAAAAATCCACTGAAATCCTGAATATAGACAGAAAATCTCTTTGCACAGATGAATATTTGGTTGAAAGGGAAAATAGAAGGTAAATGTGCTGGGGTGACCTTTGGGGGTCTGCTGGGATTTTGTGGGGCTTAAAGTATTCCCAAACAACCTGGAAAAGTGCAAAGCTCCATGACAGAATTTGCAGGTGATGGTGTTGTTCTGAGCAGTTATGATGAAGATGAGGTGGGAGGAACAGAAAAAAAGACATGATGAGGTTCAGTGATGGGGCATTACCCTGACAGGTTAAAGAGGAGTGAAGAAATATTGTGAACCAAAACAGGGCTGCAATTCTGCTCTGTTAGGAGAGGCTTGTTTTAAACACATCAACCCACAGAATTTTTCATGTCTCAGTGCCATGGATTCTCTGCAGTGCAAAAAGTGACATAATTCCAGAAGTGACAGCTACAGGAGCAAACACTGCTTAGGGAAAAGGGAGAGACAGAACCAAGTAGTGGGTGAAAAAATAAAAAAGGCAAATGCCTGATTGCCCCAACACTTTTGTCACTCTTCCCCCAGAAAATTACAAAGCCATTGCCACCCCAGCATCAGGTTGAGAACTCGGTTTTGTAATTTAAAGCACTGTCTTTGGGACTCCAGGAAAAGCACGAGACAGACAGGCTGAGGAATAAATGAGGGACAGTTTGGCGATTTAAAAACCTTATGGGAAAATAGGGCCTGACATTGCTTTGCAAAATGAATAACATAGAAATATGTTAATCCTTCAGGGAGGAATAACTGCTGGGAAGAGGAAGATGAGATAGAAGGGACTTGACATTAGGAAGGCTAAAAGAAGTGGGGAGGGGGAAGGAAAAGCAAATCTTATATTGTGGACAAAAGCAGAGGTCATGCTTGAAGGCATTAAAATCCCCAGGAAGGGTTTTGTAAGCATTGGGAAACTTAATGCTTGCTGTAAATAAAAGCACAAAGGAAATTCCCAGGAATTCCCTGAAAGTGAAGGAAAATGTGAAATAGGCACAGCCAAACCCATCTGTTTTTACAGTTCTGAGATGCACCAGAGCATCTCACACCTCTAAGTTGTGGCAATCTCATTCCTTCCCCCAATTACCCTTCTCTCCCTTCTCTGCCAAATGTCCAAGGCTGGTGCTTCCCCTTTTCCCTGCCCACTTCCCAACCCCTGCTACACCCACCTGTTTTCCCAATGCCTCATTTACTCCTCTAACCTATTTCTGACTCATAAACATTGTGTCCTCACCCTGAACAGCAGAAACACCAAGGGCAGCTCTTTGGTTTATAATATAATTTCATTTTATTCTTCATCTACTTTAACTCTTTGGGGAAAATTCTTTGTGGAAGCTGCTTCTCCAAAAAGAAAAGCAAAACAAAGCTCAGTTAGCTTCTCCAGTTCCCTTCATTCCTGAGTGTCTGGAAACAGATTGTTCCAGCCAATGTGATTTAAATGTTGGATGCAAACTTTTGCAAAATTGGTTTATCTGGGATGGATTTCTCAGCCTTGTGAAAAGTGAGAGGTTTTTATAATAATTTTAATTTTTCCTCAGCAAAACCACAGAGAGGAAAGTGTTCAAATTTGTGATGAGAAGATCCTTCCTCGAGGGATAAATCAACCTCTTCAGGGCCTCAATCTTGAAAGTATTTTATTAAGAGTAGCTAAGAAATGGACACCATGATAAAAGTCTTTTCCATGCTTAAATATCTCAACTTTTTAATGAATATCTGAAGCAATAAGCACATTCAAGAGCTCTGTTGGTGTTCAAAATAGCAGCTCTGCTTTCCACTGATTCTGAGCAAATTCCAAATTCAATCTCTTTTATGTGTCCCTGGTACTGAGTGAATCCCTTCAGGCTGAGCATGTCCACTGTATTGATAACTGAGACAACAAATGTGCTTTTACTTGTTTCTATCCCAAATTATGGTTAATGAAAATATCTTATGGAAAAGTACGGAAAAAAAAGCTAGATTAAATAAACTAGAAAACGCAAAGGAGGAATTCAATTCTATGATTTTATGAACACCTCTCACTTACAGGAGAGCAAAAAAAAAAAAAAAAAAAAAGAGACTTCTTTCACCACAAAACCTGAGGTAATAACCCCCCTGAAACAAAGGTCAGGAATTTCACAGAAACAGCAAACATCCTCAAACCGTGTGTGCAAAAACAGTTTTGCAATTAACACTCTGAATAAACAATCCCTGTGTTGTTGAAATGATGTTTGAAACAGCATTTTAGCAAGATTATTGAGTTGTGCACAAGACCTTGAAGCTGTTACAAAATTCTTAATAGAGATGAAAATTAGAAGCAAGAAAATGGTTGAAATTAATGAAGAATCATCCAAGTCCTGCATTTTCCTGTCTCTTTGTGGGGTTTATGATGCCCAGGAGATTCTTCCTGGGAGCCTCATTCCCCCTCTGAACAGGGATTTTGCCCATTCTCTCCTTAGGGTGAAAATAAACTCCTTTATTGTAATAGAATCTTAAATTTTGGGGAGCAGCTGGCTCTAAAGAGGTTGAAACTACGCTCATTTCTTCTCTTAAAATATTACATTTCAGTGATACATAAAACATAACTAACTGATCTAAGGGGATTACCACATTAAAGGCCGAGACATAAAACTAAACCTATTACAAAAGCTGTTCTGTTTTCTTATACATAAAAAATCATGCAAATTAAACTTTTTATAGGTGTTTGTTTTCAACACATAAAGCACAGCTGATAAAGAATATTCATTAAGGGACTAGAAATACAGTTTTGTGTTATTGCTGACAAGGTCCTCTGACAAGCAATTTCAGGAGAAAAAAGAATTGGTATTTTAATGTATGATTAGATTACATAAACCCTCACAAATCTGTATCAAGTTTGATAATGGCAATAGCTCAACATTTTGCCTCCTCTTACAGATCTCTGTGGGTAATCAAATTTTCATTTGTTCCAGTGGTTTTGTTTTCTTGGATTTTCTAAACAACTATAGAGGACTAAATTTATAATATTATGGTACTTTGGGCATTATAGAGAGTGATGCAAAACCAGAATAAGGAGTCATGGATTCAGAAGGAGAAAAAAACAATGTCAGCATGGCAAAGTAGAAGCCTGAACAAACAGACTTTGTAGATGTTTAATCATAAATTAATAAATAAACTTGAAATTAAAGAACGTTTCTTTATTTTAGACCTTTTGCATTCACATGTTTACACTCTGATGTAATATTTTTTCCTGTTAAACTCAGAATTTTATATTGTGGCAGCTTACACAGTTATTAAGTGGGAAATGTGTTTTATACCCAAGGAGATTTGTGCTTGGGGTGAGTTTTATCTGAGTCTGCTGTAAAGGAATTTCTGTGTGAGGAGCTTTTCTCAGCTTTGGCTGCTCTTTGCTGGTGAAGAGGCACAAATTTCTACTTGGAAGCAACCTCATGCTTTGCTTCCTTTGTCAACATTTCTGGTTTTTGTGACAGAAAATCTCACTCCATGGTCAGAGACCATTTTCCTCTGCAGTTGGGAGTCTTTAGAGCAGAGCTAAAAAGTGTCTGGTTTTCAAAGCCTTGGTTTCCAGTCCACACCAAGATCTACAGAGCAGAAATGTCACTGGAGAAATTCAGAGTCACAGGAGGACTGGGCTGGAAGGGATTTCTGGGGATGATCTGGGCCAGGTCTCCCTGCTCAGTGCCAGCTCAGCTGGGTTAAATGGAGACAAGAGGAGGAAAAGAGTTAAAAAATAAAAAGCACGTGCCTGGTTCCTCCTGTCAGGGAAATCCAGGCCCTGTGTCTGTTCCAAACCCTGTGCATGATGTTTGGGCATTAACATCCCTAATGAGCCCAACACCAAACTTGCTCAGCCAGGGTAAAAGAATTCTTATGGGTTCTCTCATTTGCTTTTCTTACAGTCTTCCTTTTCTTCCTTCTCTCCAAATTAAATAATGCCACTTGTCACTTTCCTTATTGTGATCCCTGGTGTATCTTGGGTTTTTTGTAAACTCGACGCTGCTGGAATAGGGAGTGAGCAAGAATTGCAATTTTTATCTCAGCAAGAATGCAGATGTTGACACTGGCAGTTAAGAAATAAAAGGTAAAAGCTTGACTCTTACAGGTTTCCTGCAAAACCACAGGCAAGTGTCATAGATACATCACATGCTTATTTTTCAGAATTTGAAGATGTTCAGTTTGATTATCCATAGTGTTAATTTAATGGAATTCACTCCTGACACTTCCTACCTTCACTTTCAGTATTTACAGATTCCACATTTTCATTCTCTCTTAAATTCCACTTTACCTTTCTTTCTCAAATTTTTTTTTAACCTTAACAGTGTCTTATATGGGAAAATATTCTATTCCTGTATATCTGATCTTTTACTATTTCTGTTGAACAGATTTTTAAGAATGGCTTTTTCTGTGGAACCTTTTAACAATGAGGAACATCGTCAGCTTAAACCAAATTTTGCAGCCTCCTTTGCAGTCTCATTGACCATTTCTGGTCATGGATAAATCTGACTTATTTTACTTGTTGAAAACAGTTTCCTGCTGTATTTTTGAAGAGTCAGAGAGGAAAAAGAGCAGGTGACAGAATTATGGTGTGTTTTAGCTGTTGAATTTGCTCAGCTGCAGAGCACTCTCACCTCTGTGAGGATGGGCAGGAATCTAAGGAGTTTTGTCTTTTTCTGGGAAGAATTAAAAAATGTTTTAACTACTGAATGATTTTTTGAGGCTTTTCCATACAGGTATTTTTTGCTGTGTGTTGAAGCGATATATACCCACAAACAGTAAATTTCCATAGATTTAAATAAGTGGTGTTATTGCTCAACACCTCACAAGACTGTGTGTAGACTATCCAAAAAAATTACTTTGCATGAGTGGCTAATCTTGGCCAAGTTGGTCCTGGTTTATAATTTTTCAGTCCTTTCAAAGGCTCTTATAAAAGATGTTGGCCAATAATATTTGCTGCATGTTCCCAAAACAGAATCCAGGTGTTACAAAGCTGACCCCCAAATCCATAGGGCAGAAGAGGTGCTCTCTAGACACTCTGCATTTCAAAGAAAAAAAAAACAAAACCAAAACAACAAAAAAAAAGAACCCATCCCAAATCTATTCCTGGGTGGAAAAGTAGGGCAAACATTAATTACTGACCTTAAAGCACAGGGGAAAACTAACGGGGCATTGCCAAGTCAGAGGATGAGAAATTCTGGGATATTAATGATGTTTGCCTGTGATCTCAGCCGTGGAAGAATACCTGTGTTCTCACCTCCCAGAGGACAGGGCTGAGGCTTTTTGAGGTCTCCAGGTTCAGTGGCCCCAATTAATTTTGTTCTGGGGAATTTTAGAGAATCAGCTGAAATTACTGCAGAGCTGCAGGTCTGAGAATTGGCTGGGTACCAGTGGATTTGCAAGACTGAAAGGAGGTAAATCACTCCCTGTCATCAAAGCAGAAAGGGTGAGGGAATTACAGGTGGCAGATTTAACTTCCACAAAAGGACAAAATTTTAAACCCACTGAGCTAATGGAAATAAAAAAAAAAAAAAAAAAAAAAGGCAAAAGTAGGAGCTCTTATGAATTTGCTAAGGAGGAATTGTCCTGGCAGTGTAGTTTCCCTGGCTATTGGCCTTGCAAGGACAGAATAATACAGATTATACAGCTGGGTATTAGTGAGGCTGCTCTGCTTTTGCCTGTGATGCTTTCACAAGCAAGCTAAGAAAATGTATTTGAGATAAAATTCTAGCAGAGGGGAGGCAAAGCTGGGTGGAACAGAGCATTAAGAGGAGTTAGAGACTGGCTGCTGTCAGAATGAAAGGGTATTTGGGGTGGATTTTTTTAAGAGCCTGCCACTGCTGGGTATTTTCACTAATGACTGGAGTGATAGGCTGGAGAGGAGTTCTAATCAAATTTGGATACAACTGTAGACAGGAGGCTCTGCCTAGCTAGGTGGAGGGCAGGATTAATATTCAAAAGGAGTCAGGAAAAAGAGTCTGAAGACAGCAAAATGCACTTCAATGATAACAGCTCAGCATCACTGGAATAAGGAGCCCTGCAGAGAGTGAGGGAGGAGAAGGCAGGAATTCTGCATGGGAAGATCTTGGGGTTTTAAAGGGTTAAATCAGCCAGATTGTGGCACAATGGAACAGGCAGACAGGCTGGCAGGGGTGAGGTGCTGGCAGAAACGTGCTCTGTGAGAGCTGGGAAGGGAAACCCCCTTGCTCCAGAGTCAGCTGAAGGTTTGGGATTTTGGTCAAATGTTGCCCTACAGTTTGAAGTCCACAGGAGGGGAGGGAGAATGGTCAGAGCTCTGGGAATTCTGGCTTATGAGGAAAGACTTACAGAATTAAGGTTGTTTAGTCTGGAAGAGAATTTACACTGCAGGACATTCCAGCTCTTTTTTTCCCCTCCTCTTACTTGCTCTTCTTTGCAGCAGCTCAGGAGGACAGTGCCTCGCTGTTTAATTATTCCAGCTGGGAAAATAGTAAATTATTTCCTTCTATGAATTACTTGCATTCCTGGGAGAACAGGTTCCTGTCTAATATTTCTGGCATCCTACCATTTGCCCACAGAGGGGAATGTTGCAGGGACCTGTCCTGGCAGGTCTGTTGAACCAGCAGTTAAGAGTTTGCAGGGCAGGGATACCTACCCATTCCAAGAGTAAAGTACTGGATAGGTGTGGAAGTTGTAAGCTGACACTGGATGAGCTCCTTTGAGAGGCTCTAACAAACTGGTGAGGCAGCAGTACAGAGGGAAACAAATTGGGTTAAAATGACAGCATGTTTAGCTTCATTACATGACTCTGATGGAACCTCACCCTCGATGCTTCATTCATTTCTGAGCACTTCACCAAGAGAAAGATAATAATGCTCTGGATTGCAGTGGCCCTGTCTCATCCAAACACCTTCAAATGATTTTACATAAATTTACTGAGCCTCAAAAGGCACTGCTGAGATTTGTAAAGGCTGCACAGGGATTGCTTTGCCAACCACAAGTTCAGCAGCTCCCTCCAGTACTCAGCAAAACATTCAGCAGGGCCCAGAGAAGGCAGGTTCAGTTTGAAAATGTAGACAATTTAGGTAAAATGTAATCACCTTATGTATTATTATTTTGTTCATAGAATGCAAAACGAGGAACCAAACCAGATAGCTTTAAGCCCTTGCATCCTGAATAAAATGAAGAATAATCTATTCTATCACAGCTGTTTGGAGCAAGCTGGCCTCGTGGAAGGTGTCCCTGCCCATGGAAGAAGATGAGCTTTAAGGTTGCTTACAATCCAAACCATCCTCTGATTTCATGGTTCTGTGTGGGCTCTTTTAATTGCTTTTTTAAGGAATAATATTTCCCTGGGAAGGGGGCTTTTTTTTTTTTTTTTTTTTTTTTTTTTTCCCCAGAAAGGGTTTTTTTTCTGCAAAAAAACCAGCAAACACAGAGCACTGGGTCACAGCCAGGCCTCAGCTCTCATGGCATGATGGAAACAATCACTGCTGGTATCTCATGTGTGACCAGGAGATTTGGGTGCACAAGATGGGTGAAAAACCCCCCAAAATGGGCAATGTTGTGTACAGGACTTAATTGATTTAAAAGAAAACAACAGAAAATCCAGGATGTTTGTCTGTGGGGTGAGGATTCAGCTGGGGATGTAACAGAGGATGTGCTAATGAGGGCACGACTTTATGTCTGAAATGTGGCAAAAGAGTGAATTATTGCCCTAATCCTGTTAGAAACGGCAAAGTGTCTTTGATCCATAGGACTGGCCAAGACTTTTCTTTAATTTCCAATATAAGCAGCGTCCTGTGGCTGGCAGCACATCAGGGCCTTGATCCCAGAGTGACTCAGGAGGGAGAGCAGCACCTCACAGCCACAAATCCATGGAATTGTTCAGGCTGGGAAGGGCCTTAAAGCTTCAACCTTCCACCAGAGCAGGCTGTGGTGATTTAGGTAAAATCAGGGTAAATCACTTTCCTCCTCCAGCCTTGCAGAGCTCTGACAGCTCCTGCTCTTAAACACGAGGAAATCCTTGGGAAGACAAGGCCCTGGCCTAGCTCAGGGAGGCAGGAGAGGAGGATGTGATTTGTAGCTCTCTCCTAATCTGCATTATCTCCATAATTAATCTCTTTGTCTTTGGAGCTAATGATTTTTTTGAGGTGCAGGAGAGCAGGGAGGTGTGTTTGACCCAAATCTCAGAGCTGGGGCTGTCTGAGCAACAAGAAAGGGCAAGGCCACCACCAGCAAATCCTCCCTGCTGGGAAATATCCACATTTCCTGTGAGGAGCTGGAAAATTCCTTAGGGACACTGACCCCTCCAGCTGCTGTTTCACCTGTGCCACATCCAACCCAGATTTTCCTCACTTTCCAAGGGGCACAAGCAGCAGGACCCAGCTCCAAAGCTTCAGCAGGAGCCAGGCTGGAGTGTTTTGCATGAGTAATTGTTTGGTTTGTAAGCAGGACACAACAGTATCTGTAAAAATCCTTCATTAGACACTTCAGTACTTTGAGTCCCTGCTTTTTAAAGGGTAAATACATGCAGCGTTTTTTAAAAAAATTTGTTTGGGTTTATTTGAAATTTTTTGCTTTTTAAAATGTCTTGCATGGATTAATGCAGGAGTCCTGCCTCTAAACCCATCTGTGGTCACTTTAGTTTGGGTCTAACATGAATCACTTAACAATATTTTTTGCTGGAGCTTGGAAATTTCTGTTTCAGATTTTTTTGGAGGCTGCATCTCTACCTCCCTGTCCTTGGTCATTTACCAGCACATGAAATCAGGTTATGGGAGTGATCTCATGACTGAAAGTAGTTCTGCATGACACCACTTCTTGTGTGAAATATCTGGAACTTTCTGACCAAAAATATTAGAATGTTGTTGTGGTTAATGTTTAGCTTCCAGAAATCCTAAAAATCGCGTTTTCTTTGAATTTCTGTTTTACAGCATAGATGCTCTGAAGGACAGAGAATTGAAAGACATTTTCTGAATTTTTAAAATGTATTTTTCTTGTTATCCCCTGAGCTGCAAACTATTGCCTAAGAAAGGAAATCCTGTTGTCACCAGGGATGGATCTGAAGGATTTTGCTCCATGGAGGAGAATCTTCCCTCTCTCTCCACTTCCCTCTTCCAGGTCAGTAAAAGCAAGTGTTTTATGTGTTCCTGGCAGGCTCCTGTGCTGCACCTCCCACAGTGGCATTTTACAGATATTTCCATTTACTCCCCAGAGTGCTGCACTGGCTCCTGTCTCTGGCATGTGGCTCCAGTACCATCCAGGAGCTCAGCAATATCACACCAGAACCTGTGTTCATGTACAAACCAGGACTTTCTCACACTCTAATTTTTCATTTGAAGCTCAGATTATTTAATTTACATTAACCCTTCTTCTGCCAGTGCCCATCTCCGCTCACCAGGATAAACAATCTGCTTTGTGTATTTTCTTGGCTGCATAAATCATATCTGGCTGACAGAAAGCTTCACAATCCTTTGCTCCTTCAGAAATATAATTTATCTACCCAATATTTTTTCCCTTTATGCCCATAGTTAGTTATTAACAAAATAAATACATTTATTTTGTTAATCAATAAAATACTGGCTGTATTTATTTAATACAAAATAAATACACCCAGTTCAGCATATCTCATATAGTATTCAAATTAGAAACACATGATCCTGAAAAACCAAACTGAAACATTTATAAAGTCTAATTCCCCAAGATTTAATCTGCTGTCCAGGAAGGCAGGAGGGTCAAGAGTTGAGTGACAGATGGTTGTTATTTATAGGTTTAGATAATTATTGTGTTTGTAACACAAACAGTCCCTTTCTTGCTGGAAATCTAACAGTCTGAAACTAAAAAGTGAAAAAAAAAGTGATATAAAGAAATAAGAATTCAGTTTCTACTCGCAGTGCTCAAACTCAACCATTCCTGCACTTAACACATCCTGGCTTCTCTCTGGATGTGACTTCAGTCACCTTTCCATATGGGATTAAATCTAAACAAAGTTTTCACCCTCTGCTAAAAGCACCAGATTTAAATCAGAAATAAAAACAAGCTTGGTTCCAAAACACAGAACTTCCCAAGTTTTTGATCCACCACTGGAAAAGTTTGATACAAATCTTTTAAGAACTGGTAGACACGAGGCTTCCCACGTTTTTTCAGAAATACTTCTCTTGGTTTGTTGTTTAATTCCCCCTGTTTGTTTTTTTCTTTCAGGTAATGGCAAACACTTCCAGCTTTCTTTATAATTACGGAGCAGAAGGATTGGATTAAGCTGCACCCGAGACAAGTAAAGCGACTTTTTTTCCTTTGGGAAGTCACCTCCAGTCCTCCTTTCCCCCATACCAATGGATCCATGGACTTACCTGGAGTCTCCTTGGCTCCTTCTCCTGCTCCTCCGTGCTGCTGTTTGATAAATACCAACAGGAGCTGCCGAGGAACAGGATGGAGGTGCTGACCTTCCCCTTCCCTCAGCCTGGAGTTCTTCAAAGTCAGCCCCAGGGACTTCACATTAAATAGAGGAGCCAAGGTAGGAGAGCTCTGCTCCCCCTTCCGTTTGGCTTTCACGGCTGAGTTCTAAAAAGCTGCATGGAGCTGTCAGAGGTTTCCTCTTACCTTTCTACTGAAGCACAACGGCGTGGTGCTGCTCCAGGACAGGATTAGGTCATTCAAACAGCCCTGCAGAGAGAGTGGAGGCTCAGCGGTACAGAGGCTCCAAAGGCTGGAAAGATCTGATCTTACATCAGGTGAGAGAAGGCAGCTGGCTGGGCAAGCCAATAATTATGATATCAGCTCTTGTTCGCCTCAGGCAGTCCTACATTTAATAAGAATACAAATATGACTAAGCTGCAATTTTTTTTTTTCCCCTTGTTCTCTTGGTAATTCTTCAGAGAAGTTGGGCAGGTATTGAGCTCTAACTGTCTGGAAAGAGAGAGCTCCCTCTCCACCTCTCTGTTTTCCTTTTGATTTAAAATACCCATCTGTTACCGTGTTTTGCAAACCTATTATCCACCTGTGGTTATTAAAAACACTCTTTCCTGGCACGGAGTTTGCCAGAGGATCCCAAAGCCTCCAGCTCCCAGAAATAGGTGCCTTCCTTGCATTTGTTCAGCCTGAACTCTCAGCATGGAAAGGAGCCGTGGCTCCACGTTGGAATGTCAAAACATCTTGCACTGTTTAAAGCATCAGAGGAACACTACAAAACCAGTGCACTCAAGATTTTATTCCTTTCCAAAGCCAGAGTGCCTTACACAGTCATAAAACCAGGACTAAATCAGAGGAATAGGTTAGTGTGGGCCTGATTTTGTACATATATTTATGTGGAGAGGTCTTTTTGTGTGTGTGTGGATCTGTAGAGAGGAAGAGGAATTGAAATGTGCAGTTGCAGGAATGTGTATTCCTGCTGCCCTTACCTGGCTTTGTGCACACTCTCCAATCCCCTGATCACACCTACTGTAATAATACTCACCTACCTCATAGGGTGTTGTGGGGATTAATTAATGTTTGTAAAGTGCTTTGAAGATGAAAAGCCCTGAATGAGTGCTAAATATAATTATCATCATTCCACAAAACAGTAGAAACATCTCCATGGCCCTCAGGTCATTGTATAGGTACACCCATGTTTATCTCCCACGATTATGGTCAGATACTGAACAAGGTATTGAAACTTGGATAAAAATTCCCTTTCTGCTCTGGAGGATGTATTTAAATTCATCTGAAGTTGATGCTGTTAATGAAGTGTTTTTTTGTGATACCTGTTGGAGAATATTTTACACTGATCTGTGATAGAAAAGTTCTGCCAGGGCATCCACATGCCACAAAAACAGGTGGAGGAAAATCCATGTTTTCACCTGTGATGAATTATTTCCTATCACTAGTTTGCCAGTTTGATTTCGTTAAATCTTTCAGAGACTTCTGAAAACTAAAAATGAAGACTTTGTCAATCTATCTGCAGGATCTTCTAGTAATGTGGAGTGTTGGTGGATGTGCTCCTTCCTGTCTGGAAGATCCCAAAGATAGTGCTGGGTAATGACTTGTCTTTTCCAAAGACTTTCACGTTTGATGTTCCTCAGAGCTGAGTGTCTAAAGCTGGCAGGGAAGGTTCTGAGATGGCTGGCATGACACTCCACATCTTCAGCTCATTATTCCCAAATTCTGCACCGCCTTTAATCTCCAGTCCTCACTGTGACAGCTGGGACAGACAAATCTGAGACGGTTTTTGTGCCATGGCAGCCCAGAACCAAAGGCCTGAGTGTCCCCCCAGGCTCTGGGGATGCTGCTGCTGCAGCCAGGGAGTTCCTGCTCCCTAAGTCGGCTGTTTTAACTTCACCCTGGTGGGTGTGGAGTCACAGGTCGATCGCAGTGCAGAGATAAGAGCCTGAATGAAAGTGAGCCACTGGCTGGAGAGCATTATTTCCTCTTTCCCGGGATAAGTATCATGAGGAAATACCTAGAGGAAAGCAGTGTCAGAATTCAATGCAGATTTTTGCTGTCTCTCACCAAGGTGGGTCACAGCCTTGGATCAACACCCACTTCTGTGAGTGTGAGGAGCACAGCCCACCTACCAGCACTGCTTGGTGGGCTCTCTCCTTTCCAGTGGCAAAACAGTTTTGTAGCGTTTAAAGTCAGTAATTTCTTTTTCCTTCAAGAGTTTTGTTTAAAGCAGTTTTTTCTCTTCAGGAGATGAAGTCAAACAAAAGGAGACATCAAGATGTTTGAATCAGAACAGCCTTGGTTTTGTCAGATCCAGACTAGACTATTGTAATGTGATAACTTTATATCTCTCCTTGGTCTGGGCTTCTATGGAAAGGCTGAGCTGTGGATTTGCTGCACTGGCAGCTATGCTAAACTGTTAAATTCCGTTCCCTAATCTGATATTTAATTTTAGGGAGAGGAAAACCTAAAATTGCAGCCACCAAAGCTGCAAAACTTGAGCAATATTCAAAACTTGAGTCAGTGGAACCAATTCAGTGCTGTCTGACTGTGTCTCCAGCCTGAAGTGACAATGTCAGGTGGAAATGGTTCCTGTCCACTTCCACCAGGGCTCCTGGTTTTCCACAGCTTAATCCTTGTCCCAGAAGTTTTCCCTGGACTGGTGCCTTCTGCTTTCCAAAGCAAGCAGAGCTCAAAGCTGTGCATGACATCTTGTGTACAATTCAGAGCGTTTGATCAATTTTAACATTAAATATTCTTCGATTCCTTGACATAGAAAAGCACTGCTGACCTCATTATAAACCCCTCCTGCTATTTATAATTGGCAAGAACAGTCTTGTCGATCTGTAAATTTGTCAGCCAGGAGTTTTCCCTATGAACTTCTCTTTTTGCCCAGCCAAAGCATAAATTAATCCTTTTGATTAAATATTCCTGCTTAATTTAGTAGGGGATAATTGCTTATTTTTAATACATTGTTTCTATTTTATCATGCAGTGATGGCAGCAGTATTTGTTATCATAAATAGCTTTGTAGGATCACAATTTTTGTATCCTAACATTTGGATGATAAGCTTACAAAATGACTGAAGACGTAATCTAACCAGCTATTCTGCCACCATTAAATAGGAAAAGTGGCCCAGCATCTCTCCCTTGGGATCACCTGAGGGAAGACACACCTGGGTGTAACTTTAACCGTCTGCTGGGCTGCCTTTAAATAGTAGTCAGGGCTTGCTTTTTATCTTCTGAGATATCCCTAGGGAATACACACCTTGGTTTAACCTACATACACTTCAGTCCATTTCTGTCCCTCAGAAGTAATCACAAGTGCATTTATCTGGCAGTTTGATGTGTCTAGAAAAACACATTGAGCTTAGCAATGTCAGCATTCCAAATACTTCACCAAATCAGAAAATGGTTTGGGCTGGAAGGGACCTTAAAGACCATCTTGTTCCACCCCCTGCCATGAGCAGGGTCACCTTCCATTAAATCAGGTTGTTCCAACCTGGATTTGAACAATTCCAAGGATTTATGAGAGTATAATTCTCATTCCCACTTCTTTTGGCAGAATTTATCTGTCTTTTGCCCTGTTATTGTTATAGAGGAGCTCTGAGCTGGAAGGGTGAAGGATAAAATTCACCAGGGAGATCTGAATTACAGCCTCCAAACCTGGCACTCCCAGAAGATGCTCTTTTGTTGGCATTTGCAGAACTTTCAGCTAGCTAATTGTTCAATCTTAAATTAAAATACAAAGAACCATCATTACACACGAAATATCATTTCCTGACCAGTGACTGAGTGCTGCCCATAAAGCACAGCATGGGGAGCAGTGTGGCAGCCACTGGAAGGTGTTATTTTGTTATTTTGGAAATGAGGGTGAGCTCAAGGTGGTGTTAGACTTGACTCTGTGCCTTCCTGCTCTAGGTGAAATTCAGGAAGATGATCCAGACACGTGTTACAGTCATTGTGTCACCAGCACTGGGCTTTGCTTTGCCTTTTTGACAAGACTGCTCTTACTGTGCAGCTTTCAATGCAGGAGGGAGATAATTAATTAAAGAGAGAGAGATTGGGAGTAATAATAATTGGGAGTAATAACCTCTGATTGCCCTCACAGGTTTATTTTGTCTCGTGCTTGGTTATTTGGTCCTTCTATATTCAGCAGCAGGACCCTGCATTGTTCCAGGGTAGCTGGAGCTGGATCCTTCTCCAGTCCTCAGGGAGGAATTCCCGCTCCTCCTTGGAGCTGATCACTGTAGAAATGCAAAATTTCAGACCTCAGAACCAGCTTGGAATGCCCTGTAACAGATCATAAACCTTCTTGTCTCCTCACAGAAGGTAATTAGTGAAGAGTTGGCAGCATTCTGTCAACTTTCTCTCTTTTGTTGACACTGCACTTCAGAAAAAGCCTTTTGTGATTTTTTTCCCCTCCTTTTTTTTTTTTTTTTTTTTTTTTTTTTTTTTTTTTTTTTTTTTTTTTTTTTTTTTTGTTATGAGGTTAACAGAAAGGGAGCAGGCTTTCCTAGCCTGCAGCTGCTGGATAAGTGGTAGCTTGGCAGGCTGTCTTTGTTTGTTTGGTCTTATGGCTTCTGCATTTTTGGCTGCCAGGCTGTTTCCAACATCACAGAGCTGTGCAGAGCGAGGCTGTCGGGGGAGTTTTGGTGACATGACAAGAAAAGCAGAGAGCCTACCCTCCATCAGCTGCCAGAGCTTGGGCATTGGATGAATGTCAAAGTCAGGGCTGCAGGAGAATGTGGCCAATGTCACAAGACAGTGAAGGAATCCCTGCAGTGCTGCTGATATTGGAGAGGTTCTTCCTCCCTCTGGTCACCTCCAACTCCTTCACCTGGGCAGGACTTTCTAAAGGTCAGAGCACAGGAGACGCAGAGGAGAATGCTGCTGCATCCTGGTTTTAAGGGGCTGAGGGACTGTGGGAGTTTCAAGAACATGTGGATGTCCAAGTGAGACCTTTGAGCCACATCAGCCTTCCCAACCTAATCCTGTCACACTCCTGGCTCTGGATGGGTCATGCAGGTTTGGCCACTTTGGCTCAGGCACGAGCAGGGAAATGATCACTCATCCATGACTTCATTCTGTTGTTTCTAAGGCTGGCTGGCTGCTCTTTTTATTTTCCATTTATTTTAAGCTGAGTGGTGATTTCAGAGGTGTTGAATAACCCACACCTTCCCCCAGTAATGCCCAACTTTTAGTTCTTGGGATCCTTTTTTTCCTGATCCTCCTTGCTGATGCTCTGTGGTGAGCATGCAGCATCATTTCTGGAGTGGAGGCAGAGCTCAGAAGCAGAATTAGTTTGTGAATAAGATGTTGCTTGGTGGTTCAGATGAAAATGTTTGAAATTCACTGCACTTCACAACCCAAGGTGGAACACTGTGCTCTGGCACTGTTCCTTCACAGCAGCAGAAGAGAATTTTCTCTGAATTTCTGGAGTGTCTTTCCACATCCTTACCTTGCAGAGCCTCCTAAAACCCTTCCAAAAAAATTATGAATTCAGGAATATTGCTCTGGATTTTGCCTTGCTCAACATATTTTCTGTAGAAGTCAGGGAATCCTTCAGCTAGAGATAAAACCCTCTTGGTACCACAACCTTTAACCAAGTTTCTCTCCAGTTAGTGACATGATTGGTTCTAAGCAGGATGATTAATATTTAGCCAGCTAGAAGACAGCTAACAGTGTTTTACTCCTGCCAGAGGCTTAAGCTAGCACATGATTATCTTCTTATAACTGGCTTGGCAGAAACGTGTGTGTTGGTTTGGTGTTTCTTTTCTTTTATTTTCTTTTTTTTTTTAGCCCCTTAACCATGTCTAATAACCAGAACAACTGGTCTGTCTTCTTTCCTTCTTGGAGTGTGTGCTTGGATGTTCCTGACTGCTCCATGAGCAGCCAGTGCCAATACATGCACACCCTTTTTGTGTTTCTCCACTTCCACAGCATCTGGGGGAATGTTTTTTCCCAAGCTTTCCAAAGTGTCAATGGGAGAAATGCTGATGCATCAGCAGAACTGGGTTGCACTGCAGAAAAACTGGTTTAGGAACACAACTCAAATTTAGCTCTCAAATCACAGAGTCCCAGAATGGTTTGGGTTGGAAAGAACCTTAAAGATCATCTCATTCCAAGCCCTACCCAAACATTAACCAGGCTGAAATGTGAATTTCTTGCGAGCTCATGGAGAGAACACAGTTATTCCTGCAGGACTTCCAGGTAAAGCTGACAGGTGTGTGATATCACCCCTCCAAGGTGTTGTCTCAATTCCTACCAGCCATTATTGTGTTGATTTTGAAAGAGAAAGGAGAACTGGGAAGAGTTGACCTGGGACATTGAAAAGCACTGGCACATTTGGGTTTTCTAACCAATTATAATGCAAACACAGCCTGGGATGAATTATTTGACCCAGACTAGAGCAGTGCTAGGACTTAGGGAAATAAGCAGCATGTTCAGCAGGAAAGTTTATTGAATTATAGCTGTCTGCAGTCAGGCTTCCAGCTGACCTCCCAGCTCCTGTGTTCAGGACTTTGGAGCCACCAGGTGAATAATCAGAATTTCCATGCTCTCCCTGTCCTGTCCAAACCATTTTCCCAATCTTTCTCGGACCACCTTCCTCTTCACCTTCACCACCAACAGTGGAAAACACAGAAAAACTTTGTGCTCCCTCAAACAGCCACTGAAATCATCGCAGAGGTATTATCTTAGAAATGAGAAAATGATTCAATGAAAGAAGGAGTGAATCACGTAAATACCCAGAGTGTTGTACCTCAGCAATGTCCCTCCCTTCTGAGTACAAAGCAAAGAACAAAAGCAGGCTGCTGCCTGGCATGGGCCCCTCCTAGATGACTTACTGGGACTGTGAAATCATCAGAAGCCTCAGAAAGAAGTGCTTAGGCAGCGTTTATAACTTGATTTTCTTCTCTTCAGTCCTCTGTGAGCGTGGACCTGCTCACTGTGTTCTCTTGCTTGCAGTCCAGAGGATGGATGAGGAAGGCAAATATTTAATGCTCACAGAATTCTGGATGCTTTTTACATTTTAGAGGCTGACAGTGGATTTTTTAGAGCTAAAACACATTGCATGGAAGAAGGGGCATAAGCATTATAAGGTCACGAAAATATGAAACCACATTTTTATTGCTGAGGATGGTTTTAAACACGCTCTCAGAAAACAGGCAACGTGAAATCTTGTGGTTTGTTCAAATAGAGAGCTGTAATGGGAGGTAAAAATCCTGAGCAGGCCATTAATTCCTATCTGGCAGCCAAACCAAGATTGCTTCAGCACTCAGAGGAGCTTCAGTGAGAATGAAATATTGATCTCAGATTGCCAGATTTAAAATTAAGAGTGTGAGGTACAAGAGTTGGAATAACCCACTCTAGAAGGTATTCAGTGCAAAGTATGCTGTGAAAGATTCTAATTGTTTTATGAAAAAATCGTTGTGTAAAAGATGAAAAGACTCCAGGAGGATAAAAAGGAAGTAATTGCAACCCTGAGGTTTCCATTCCAAATTGAGTTAAAAATGTTTCAACTTAAGACAAGTGTTTTGAGTTCATGTAATTCTACAAATGCTCCAGTCCATGAAGTTCCCTAGGAAGCAACAGGGTCGGTTCTCCCTCATTGTCAGCTCTCTGTAAGACCTGAGTTTTTAATGGTTTATTCAGTGAAATGGGAATACTCTGCAGCTACTCCACGCTGCTCAAATGTCTTTGTCAGTGGGTTTTTTTTTTTCCCTTTCTCGTTGCCCTCCTCTGTTGTTTTTCTGCACTGTGTGCTTTTCACTCCGGCTCTTGTGACATCGGTGGCGAATGTCTGTGAGGAATTGCCTCGGGCCAGTGTGACTTTCAAAGGATAAGACAATTTGTTCCCTTGCCAATGAACAGTTTATTACATTTCTAATTATTGTTATTAGTCTGGCAGGTGGTGCCATGCATATTTTTACAACTGCCAAAGATGCAGGTACTTCTTTCATGATGAAAAAAAATAACCTGGGTAAGATTTAAAGGCAAACCAGGTGCTCTGCTGTTGGATGTGTTGGATAATTCTTTGCACTAATGTGGTGTACTGGTTATTTTCAAATCTTAAGTTGAAACATCCTGACTCCCGAAAGATTTTGTTGTGAGACCAATTGTAATTAGAGTGTGTTAGCAGCCTGGGTTAGATATGGAGGTTTCTCTCCCTCCCTCTCAAGTTCTTTCCTCTAATCTTTATTACTCTACTTGTTGTGCAAATTAAAGGCTCATCACATTTATAAACTCAGAGTTCACGTTAATCACTGCCTAAGAATACTAAATACCCCTTTCCCAATGAAGATCTGGGTTCCTGAACATAGAAATTTGACTTTCTCTGCTCTGTGGGGTTGCATGCAGTCAGATTGAAGACATAAAAATGATATAGTCTGTGCTAGTGCAATACCATAATATCCCTCTTGAGCAGCCCAGTCCAGTTCCACCCATTGCTACCTGTGCAGGGTTCACAAAACTCTGAGCAACCTGATCTAGTGAAAGGTGTCCCTGCCATGGGCAAGGTGCCAGAATGAGATGGTTTTTAAATTATTTTTATTCCCAAAAACTCCATGATTCTGTGATAAATCTTGCCATTCATGCCTTTCGCTCTGTCCAGGTATTGTGAAAATACACTTTCTTAAAACACTTCCACATTGTTTATCCAATAAATCCTGGGTGATTTCACGTTGCAGTATCACTAAAGAGAAGAAGTGAATTGAAAATCAATAGAGAAATAAAACTGATTTATTCACTGATGGTTTCAACAGCCCAACTGCCAATAATTAGAAGGGCCAAAGTCCAGCTAGAACTTAATCTGATCACTGCTGTAAAAGGCAATAAAACTGTTCCTATAAATACACCAGTAACAAAGGAAGAGCAAAGGAGATTCTCCCTCCTTTATTGTTTGTAGAGGGGAGCAGAGTGAGAACAGATGAGGAAGAAGCTGGATCCACCCCAGGATCCTGAGGGAGCCGTTTTCCCTCCATCATTCACCAGCAGCCCTGGCTGGAGGTCAGCAAATGTGGCACCCACCCACAAAAACAAATCTGAAGGGGAATCCAGGGAATTACAGACCTGTCAGCCCGACCTTGGTGCCAGGGCTGGCTGTGGAGCAGACCCTCAGGAATGCCAGCACGTGGCACGGATGGGACAGCCAGGTGATCACACACAGCTGGCACAGCTCCACAAAAGGCAGGTCCTGCCTGACCAACCTGATCTGCTCCTGGGACAGGGTCACCCTCCCTTGGGTGAGGGAAAGGCTGGGATGAGCCTGCCTGGACTTCAGGAAAGGCTCTGACACCACTTCCCACAGGATTCTCCTGGGGAAACTCATGGCTTGGATGGGTGCAGTGTTGGTCAAACACTGGCTGGAGCCCAGGGAATGGTGAATGGAGCCACAGCCAGCTGGGGTTGATCACCAGTGCTGCTCCCCAGGCTCTGGGGCCAGTCCTGTTTGACATCCCCATCAATGGTCTGGGTGAGGAGGGTGGCTATAGCCTCAGCAAGATTGGATCTCAGGAAAAACCTCTTCACTGGAAGGCCATCAGTGGTGGTGTCCCCATCCCCGGGAGATTTACCAGCTGGATGTGGCACTTGGGGACAGGGCTTAGTGGTGGCTCTGGCAGTGCTGGGATAACGGGTGGACTTGGTGATCCTGAAGGTCTTTGCCAACCTAAACAATTCCATCATTCCACATTTGGATTCCATCAGCATTGCAGTAGGAGCTACCCTGCTGTTGCTCACGTGGCTGCTGTCTAAACAAACATAAAGCAACTTTCTCTGTCATTCTCATGACAAAAAGAAATTTATTCTGATTTTAAAAATAATAATTTATTCTTTTCATAGATAATTTATTCTTTTCATACCCCTCTTTTGGGCTCCATTTGCTCAGGAATATCAAACAATCCTATTCAGTAAAACCAGACACACAAATTTGCTACAATTAATGCAAATGGATTTTACTGAATTGTACTTTGGTTTGAGGAGTTAGACAGGTGGGACACTCTTCAGCTCTGCCCCCTACCCTGATGTTTTATTGTGACAGCACAAATTTCCTTAATGCCATATTTTTGCCCCATAAAAATAGCACTTAAACTGGCAGCACCAGAAAATTAGGTGTGTCCTGTAAGAAAAACGAATCGATAGAATAACTTAGCACAAAAATTGAGTGTTTTTGTCTTTCTGTGACTTGCAGGAGCTGCAGCTGTGCTGGGATTTGTGTTCAGGGTTTGGCTGACTTGTGTCTGCACCCGCCAGAGCTCCAGGTAAGAGCGGATCTTGCTGGAGCAGGGAGCATGGGCATGTTTTGGAGTCATTCCCTGCAGGGGCTGTTCAGCAGGTACAGGAGGCCAACAGTGGCACTGAGTCAAAATAGTGGCTGCAAAGATATTACAGAGCTGGCTGCACCTGGAGTAGAGGAAAATAAAGATGTCAGTGCCCTCCCCTTTCCCCATCACTTGTCTCATATTTCTGAGATACAGGTGTGTGGTTACTGTGTAAACAAAGCAAAGATTTTTTCTTCTAGGCTAATAAGCTGCATGTTTTGGTTTGTTTGGTTTTTTGTTTTTTTTTAAATTATTATTTTTAATCCTTACAGTATCTCTGCCAAAATACAGAAGCTTACAGTATGAACTCCTGCACTTCCACACCCCCTGTGCTCACTTGGGAGCAAGGGTTTGGTTTCTGGAGCCAGGATTCAGTCAGAGCCTGCCCCTCTGGCAGCTCTGCTTCAGCCTTTTCTGAATGTATTTCAGAAATTTATTTTTGTCTTGTCCATGCACCATCCAATCCACCTACAGTCAGAGCATCTTGAATTAACAAATAGCACTTGAGAATGAAATTGGTGCTTGTTTTTAGTGTGCCATTCACCGATCTGTTGTGACTATCCAAGTAGCTCTGGCTGTGATCACTGATTTTTGCCAATTATTGGGGGAAAACCCGCCCTATCCACACCCTAAAAATCCTCAGAACTAACTCTGATGATGTTGCTATCTGCCACAGAGCCTGGGTGGTAAAAACACAACACTAAAGCCTTTGCAAAGATTATTTTGGATTATTTCCATGGGATCTTGTGGGACTGCTACTTCTCCTGTGCCAGTTTTAGCTCCCAGTGCCACGACACCACTTGCTGAGGAGAAAAGCAAAATCACAGGTGTGAGGAAGCTGCCACTGTCCAGCTGTGTTATCTGTGATGCAGACAAGTGATTTATGATTGCACCTTTCATGTGTGACATTGCCAGAGGTAAGAACAAGGAGGAAAATTCAGGCTCCCTTGGGGTGACAGAAAAACATAAAGAGGATCCTTTTTCAGCTTTCTGGCAAGTCTCATCAGGAGAGTCCTAGAGCAAAAAAGGGAAATGTGGCTTTCCTTTTGCAGCCACTGAACTGCCTCAGACAAACCAGTACTCACCAGTGTCCTCTCAAGAGGCAACTGGGAAAACTGGTGCCAGCCCAGTTAACTGGAATGCTCTGCACACACCTTGCTGGTCTCACGTTGTCAAATTCCATGTTAATGTACTTTATTTTCATGGACAACTTCCACCACTTCTCCTTGTGCTTGATGGGAAGGAACAAGAACCAGCAGAATTGCTGAAATTGGGTGTCCACTCCCTTCCAAAGAATGGAAAATCCTAGATGGGGAAAACTTGGAGTTGTTCTACTCCTCATGGACTGGACAGGGATCAAGGGAAGTGAGGGAATTCCTGGAGTGCTGCTGCAGGACCTGAAATCATCTAAATGGGTTAAATTGGAAGCAGAGTAAGTTTCTGATGGTCTCACTAATTCTAGTAAATATTTCAAGTGCAGTGGCAACCAAAAGTAGTTGTGATTAATTGTTAGATCACAAACACCTCACAAAGGCATCCAGCATCTGAGCCTTGTAGCAGCTGAATGTGGTCTGATTCATTAAAATATATGTGCTGAACCCTTGAATCATTCTGTTCTTCTCTATTTTCAAGTTATTTTGGATTAGTTGTTTCAATTTTTTTTTCCTTTTGGACTATTTTAATGAATTTTATTGATTTTTTGACTCTGCTGCCTTGCATTGCTTTTGAAAAGTGTTCCCTTGTTCCATTCCTCAGCTGTCTAAGGGAGTTTTCCAAGGAAAATCAACACCAGACCTGGTGCTTGGCCTGGGTTTGGGGACCCTGGTGCAGCCAGCAGGGAAGGAGGGAGGGAACCTGCACCTCCTGGATGGCACCTGGATGGTTTCGGTGTGTTAATATGATTAAAGGATAAATAATACTAAATGTTTCCCTAATAGGAGAAAATACCCAGCATTGACAGTAGTGATTAAGTTCCATTAAACAGTTGTTAGTTTGGACACCAGGTGATTAGTACATCCAAACCACTTCATTTCCAGACTTTGGCACCTTGGTCATTACCAACTCAAGCCATAAAGCTCAGTGAATCAAGTTGTAAATAGTTTTATTGGTCCCATGTTGGGGAAAAAAAAATTAAAGGTTGTGAAATTCCAGGATGATTTCAAGTTATGTGTTTCTTAAGTCCTCAAGTTTCTGCCTTCTGTTCTTTAGTTATTCATCATTGCAGAGGGTTTAAACTCTGCTTCTGCTTTGGCAAGCACTAAATCCATGGGCCAATTGAGAGCAGAGAGCTGTATTCCCAAAATAAAATAAACCAAATGGAGAAAGGGTTGGAGATGCACACAGATGCCAACAATGCCATAGTTATCCAAGGGAGGAATTTCCTAAGGACACAGGTGGAACAGATCCTAGAGAAAGATGCACAGTTACCCACATGCTGCTAATTGTTGAATAAAACACAGAACCTCATGTTTCTGTTTGTTTGCTGAAAATAATTTTCACCTTTTTGAGAATTATTTCATGTCCATTTTATGATAAGGCATCCTTCCAAGTAGTTTTTATTTATTTACTTTTATTTTTAATGAAAGTTTGGGAATTGAGTTGTACTTCCTGGACATATTTCAAGATGTCAGTGCTATACAACAAAGCTCGCTTTAATACCTCTTAAGTGACTGGGAGCAAATTTTTGGTTTCTCCAAACCAATTTGAGGATTAGAAAGATGTTCTGGCTTCATCCTGGTTTAGCTTTCAAATTGCCATGTGTCCTGTTAAGTCTGTTTATGATTCCAGTGACCCTTGCATCACTCCCATGCCACTTTACAAATTGCTGCCGAGGTGTTTATGGCGAGGAGCCTTTCCCAAATGTAAGGGATTTTTCAAGCAGCCTGCCCAGAAACCATCAGCTTTTATGGTGTGGTCACAGAAATTGTGTGTTTTTACCCGGGTAAGGCCTCCCTGCTCCCTCAGAGAGCATGTGTGTGCCTGCAGAAGCTCTGTGTGTGTGTGCAAGGCAGGGCAGGACAGCTCCATAACTCCAGGGAGAATGGAGGAGGTGACTCCGAGTCAGCCACTTACTCACTGCCACACACTGTGAGAAACCTGTATTTTGTGGTTTTGCTGAGGAGTTTTTAGGCCAAGGCAGGCAAAAAAGACACAGGTCCCCTCCTCGTTACCAAATTTATCACTTGTGGAAAGCAAACTTGGTGTCAGCTCCAGGAGCTGCATTGGGAATCCCAGCTAAGCACAGCAGGTGCTGAGCTGGCAGTTTCACAGCAGATTGTGAAATTTGATCTCACAATGGGAAATGGAGCCACTCCTTGAGGGCAATATCTGGAAACATAATGGGGAACCACCCTTCAAAGGTGATCCGGGTAATAATGGGGCTTAGAAACACTTTCTACCTGCTTTGCTTAGAAAATTATGAAAATTTTTAATAGTGTTACTGGTTTTTGCACAAGCACACTATATTTAGCTGTACCTCGACTGGTCCTGAGCTCAGACACACCCAAGGCAATAAACTGCCCAGTGCCACCACCACTGCAAGGTAGAAACTGGGCATGAAATTCTCAGTTCTCCTTGTGTTCTCTTCTCTTCTCTTCTCTTCTCTTCTCTTCTCTTCTCTTCTCTTCTCTTCTCTTCTCTTCTCTTCTCTTCT
>VZUI01064813.1:69796-89112 GCA_013401135.1 Cettia cetti | reverse complement strand
CCGGGGGGAGCCATGCTCCCCCCCGGTGTGGGACCCCCAAATAAACACCATGTAATCAACACCCTCAGAAGCCGTGTCATGTCTTGCCTGCCTGCATGCTGCCAATAGCTGTTGCACAGCCAAGAGACCTCTCCCCAAAGGCTCCGGTAAGGCTCCTGTACCTGCCCTTCACTCCTGGACCCAGGGGTATGTTGCCCCCAGCCCCTGCAGCTGCTAGCCAGCCTGAAAAGAGCAGGGGAGGAGAAGCAACACAAGACCAAGCTTCTTTTGAGCAGATTGGTGTCTGAAAAGACAGGCTTGGAAGCATGCCCCAATGAACGGTTTCTTGTCTGTTCCTGTTGGGTTCTGGGAAGAAGAATTATACGTACATTCTTTGTGTAAAAAAACAATTTTAGCAAAGAAATATCTGGCTCAGATCACATAATCAAAACAGTTCAGTAAATCTCAAACATTGCCTTATTACTGCTAGAGAGAAAACAATAGAATAAACTTATATATGTAGGTATGGATTTTCCGTTTGAATAGTCCACTGCTTGAAAGGAATCAAAACTTTCTACAAAATTAGCTCCAAATTCACAATGAGTTAGACAAAGGAAAGACTGAAAAGAAGTTCTTTCAATATTTTAAAAAATAAATAATTCAATGCCTCATTTTAAAACTGACTTTAGAGTCAAGATGCTGAAGATTGAAGTGGGTTTTAAAAATAGGCTTGAAGATGCAGCCTTTTAAAAACAAAATGCAAAACCTTCCCCCCATGTTTCAGTTCAGCCATTGAACTAGAAAATCACAGTTCTTTTTGGTAGTCTTAATCTGGTTCTCCTGCCCCTGAAAACAATGTGCAATATTAGCAGGCATTTCTTACCATCTGAAATGGTGAGTCTAGCAATTTTAGGTATATAGTACTTATTCCTTCTGACATTCAACCCTCTAAAATCAATAGCAAGGCTGCACCGACTTGGCACTCAGTCTCTGCCTTTTTCACCAGCCTGGCAGGAGCTCAGCCAACGTAGGTGATGTCTCATCAGTCTAGAGAGGAGAAGGAGGAGAAGACTGAGAGGGAATTTCATTAATGCATATAAATATTTCAAAGATGGATGTCAATAGGATGGTGCCAGACTCTTTTCAGTAGTGCCCAGCCACAGGATGAGAAGCCATGTCCACAAATGCACAGGATGATCTCCAGAGGTACCTTCCAACCCTAACATCTTTGTGATCCATTTTCTCTGCTCCTGGCTGGTCATTGCCATGCCCAGACCACCCCAAGCCTGGACCAGGAGGCCCCTTCTTTGACCTGGCATCTGCCTTCTGCTATGGCCTGGGATCCCTTGATTTTCCCTGACCTATGGCGTCAGTTCAGAAAGTGTTTCCTCCAACTCCTTTATTTAAAATAAAACTGAAGCTGTTTCTGATTCTGCTTCTTTAAGTGTTTTGTGCTATTACAGGGACATATCCAGAACTATCTTGCTGATGTAAACACTTTCTCTGGGGAGATGGGTGAAGTTAAATTAGGTCTTTTGTGTCATTCAAATTATAGATTTTGTTGTTTTAATGAGTTTAATATTCTCATCTGCTGTTGAAAAAGCTGTAAGCAATTAAAAACTGATTCTACTAAAACCACTTTATGCCTGTTAATGTTTTTATTACAGAACCAGGTAAAAAGAACTTTGTGCTTTTTGGTATAAAGTGGGCTTTGCTAGTGGTGACAATCTTTACTAATGACACCGTCAGTCACTTGTTTCAGTCTGGAATGGTTAGTTTGTTCTAAAATGAACTAGAGATTACAAATATCTCATTTTTTCCTAAAGGTTAATCTAAGATTTTGATCTGAGAAAAATCCATTTACAAGTAAAAGTCAGACTAGCTTTATCCACTGCATCAGAAGTGATCCCAGTGGTGATCATTAAGGAAAGATTGTAAAAAGCAGTAAAACGGGAAAAGATTTGGAGGAATTCTTGCAGAAAAAGAGGCAGAGTTTATTCTGAGAGGTGTTAATGGGAGCTTGAGGCTATGAATGCGAGAGGTGAGTACTCGTGTTGAGTATTGTGTCCAGCTTTGGACATGGTACTTCCAGAACAAAGCAGGTCTCTGGAGAGAGAAGCCACAGGACTGATAAAGAATTTGCTAAATATTTGCTAAACTGTGTGGAAAGCATGATGTATCTATATCAATTTATGCTAAATGAAGGGAAATACAAAAGGGAACAACGCACATTTTTTTCAGTATGTCACAAATACTTACGAAGAGGATAATGATCAGTTATTCCTTATGTTCCTGGGAGGACAAGGAATTTAATGGGTTTTCTTCAAATGGGTCAGCGATATCTGCATAAACCTAGAAGTCTGAAGCATAACCCAAACACTATTTGCAATAGATTTACCTTCTTTTTTAGCTTCTGTTTGTTGTGTTAATCATGTTACTTTATAGTCTTACTGTTAATTTTTCCTTAATTTTGAAAAACCAGTTTTATTGCTAATATCATCAATATTTGTACTGTTATTCATAAATGAGTGTTTGTTCTCACCCAAGACATGTTGAAAAATTTTCTTGGACTCACCCAGATAACTGACAACTGTGCCATCATTCTCATTTTGGGATGGCACTTATGGAGCTACTAAAACTGGCCGTTAACACTGTATGATGGATGGTGGTTTGTGACACAGCTTCATGGCACCATCATTCTTGTTCCTTTTATTCGGCTGAGAAGAGGTGCATGCCCAACATCCTGTTGTGCAGAGCATGGGTGTTCAAAAGCTACAGAAGAACTGGTCCTAAATGTTTACCAATGAGAGATTTGACAAAAAAATTTGTAATAAATTCATAGATTTTGGGGGACATCTATGGGACAAGGATTACAAGCATTTATACAAAAAGTAAAATTTTATGTACCTTTGTATTTTGTTAGAAGATAAATAATATATAACATTTCACAGAGTAACACTCTGCATCATAATTCCATGCATTATGGTCATCTTAACTAAAATGCAAAAAGAGAACATTTTGTTCACAAAATTAATATGAGAAAGTTGAATTACCTGATATGCTAGAGGATTTTTTTTTTTGGAGATGAATAATTCCATGGGAGCAGGAAAAACATAGACTGCACAAACAATACCGAATGTTAAAGAACTCAGTTAGAAAGGCTAGTATTGGTACAAAAAAACACTGAAAAATTTGCACACAGCATAAAGCCCCTGGAACAAAAGTACTCCATTTGTGTCAATGAGAATCTTGTCATTCACTTCAGGGAAGGCAGGTTTTATCTACCATTTCACCTCACATTATCTTATAATATGAAAATAAGATTCTGCTACTAATATTACTAGAGAATTAGAGTACAAGATAATCTCCTCTGTAAAATGGCAGGCTTTTGTTCAAAATGTCTACAATCATTGGTTTTATCTGCCTTATCATCTCTTTTCCTCTCTGATGAATGCAAACTGTTTGGGTAATTTGCTTTGACCAGATCTGTGTCTGGGAGATCTTAAGTGGAAAAACTATTTGCATACTTAAGAATCCTGAGAACAGAGAGTGGCATTATAGTTTGGGATTTGGTTGGGGGTTTTTATCCCCTGTGCTGGGCCAAGAGAGACACTTTACATTTATATGTAGCAATTACCATTCCTAATTTTTGTAATGAAACTGGCTTGTGAAAAATGTAACATATAAAATGGAGGCTGCCAGGCTAAGCTTCCTGCTGTTTGCTTTCTTCATTTTTAACCTACCAGCCCATTAAAGTTTTATATCAGTTTCTCTCTTCTCTTCTCCTCTGACTGTTTTTACAAAGTATTGCCTCTCAAGTGATGTAGTCTGCAAAGAAAATGTAGTTCACTGGAACTCTTATGCAGAAATACTAAGGGGTTGCTTCTACATATATATATATTTAATTAGATAGAGAAATGAAGTGTTTCACTTACAAACACACACACGCACACACACACACAATTGTAATAGAACAGAAATTGCAGCTGCTACCTTGTGCTATTTATTTGGTTGAAAATGTCAGCAGTACTAAAGACAACTCCAGAATAATTACTGCCAAAAAATACATCTACAAAAAAATACGTGTTGTAACAGTACTTCAGTACTTATTGAACTGGTTGTATGTGTGTGTGTTTTTGACAAAATGCACAAATTTTCTTGCAGGGAGACCTTCATCCAACAGCAAGAGAGAAGTCCATGGAAAACAACTGCCTTATCCTTGCCTATGGAAAATTTTCTTTTTAAAAAATCCAAACAAGAATGTGTTAGCGATTTTTTTTCCTTTGTATTGAATAATCCAAGGGTAATTCAGAGGCTAAAAGAGCAGCAGCAGTGCTAATTGGAAGTATTCTCTCTGCAAAAACTGCAAAGCAGAGAATAATAAACTCAAACTGGAAGTGGCAGAATTATTTCACTGATAATACTGATGCACATTTCATTACCCTTTTTGACCCCTGGTCGCTGGCAAAATGTAAAATCCATAATGAAAAATAAAGATTTTTTTAATATTAACAAGTTATTACTGATAAAAACGAAACAGGTGCATTATCTTCCATTAATAAGTTCTCACTTTTTCACAGCGCTGTATTGTTGTTTAAAGAATATAGAAATAAAACTCACATTTCTCCCTGTCTCCTATGGTGGTATGTCAGCTTATTTACAAAGAGATATTTTAAACAATGCTCTGAACTTGTTTTGCTAGTCTTACTGAGGAGTGAGATACTGTATTTCTAGGAATTCTACTTCAGGATGATTCAAAGCAAATGCCAAATTATTACATTTTAGACTATAATCTAGTTAGAAACTCATACAACATTTCCATGATGTGTAAATATTTATAATTAATTTCCATTCTCCATTATGTAGCATGTGTACTGCCTAATCCGGATTTATGATTTTAACAGTTTTACAGATATTAACCTCACAGTCCTTTCTTTTTGTGGATTTCAGTAGAAGTGCAGTATTATGCCTAATTTTCAGGAGCATTAACTTCTCAGGTTGCTCAGACTCACAGGAAATAATTTGATTGCTTATCCTACACAGTAGCCCTTTTTCAGTGAGAAAAGATCTTATGTCCAGATGCTTTATAATTTATATCTGTTTTTTCAAACTACTGAAAAAGTGCAGCCTGGGCAGAGAAATCTCATTACTTAAAATCTGCACTTCAAGAGAATTTGAAGTTGTACAAATGGAGTTTAAGTTTGATAGGAAAATTGATTGGAGATCGTACATTGCGAATACATTAGGTTTATAAAGACAAAACATGCATGGAAGGCAATTACTGCTAGTGTTGCTATATTAGTATGAATGTTAATAGCATGTTTGTTTTTGAAATGGGTTATGCATTCTGGTAAATGTCTGCTTGAATCTAGTCATCTGTGTATCACTTGTCTAAGTACTCTCATTTAAGATGCCATATCCCTTCTTGTAGCAATAAAGGGGTAAAGCAACATTAATATTAAATAATTAGAAAAACAAAAGGGGAATGATTAAACATATTTACATAATTGAAATAACACTGAGTCGCAGTGGGAAATCGGGACAATGTTGTCTCCTTTCAAAGTAATTCATAATTCAGATTTTTAATTATGGCATATTCATTCATTTAAAGATGATTCTGGATGAGAGGGCCACTAATGAAATACAATCATTAGCATCTAAACAAAGTAATTTAGAAAGTCTCCTTTCGGGGAAAAGATTTCTAGAACATCATCAATCACACAAGATATGCAAAAACAAGCAATTAAACCACACACAAGAACTACAACAACCTTATATATTAGTAATGTACACATGAAAACATAACTGATTACAATGATTAGAGTAGGGTAGTGTGGTTAATTTGTATGTTATGTAGTAATTTCATGGAAGAATGTACCAGGACAGACACATCTCACAAAAAATGAATGCCACACCATTGATACATATTTCATACATTATTGTCATTGTAGTCAGTGCCAAGTTATCAATAAAAAATCCAGTGATGAAAATCTGGAATCATGTTCTTCAAAATGTGGAACTCCCCGACTATGAACCCTGGATTATGGTTTTGGTTTGGGGTTTGTTTTGGGGGTTATTCTGTTCATTTATTTTTTCCTATTTGTATTGTATTTGATTTTATCAAATTGACAAAATACAGGCTTAGAAAGATATTTCATGAGAGAAGCAGGTGCTGCATTAGTTTCTCATTAACTACTCAAATCCTGCTCTGGGTTATAGCAACAAGGAGTTCATAGACATAAATGGGTCAGTGATTTACAGGGTCTTTCCATGTACACAATTACAATTCATTAAACATGTGGCAGCATTAAATGGATGGAGTAATTCTGCACGATTTTAATGTCTGTGTGCAGTGTCCTGTTAAAGCAACACAAAAAGGCTGGCTTTAAACACCTTCTTCTTTGAGTTAAATTATAATCTGGTTGTAAAGCCATACTATTTCTGCCTCTCTTGTAAAGAAAAGGCAGAAACAGTGGTGTGTGTGTGTGTGTGTGAGGAGTATCCTGCCATGGTGAGGCAGGAGCGGCTGGTGTAGCTGTGCTGCCTTTCATAACCACCAGGCTCAGAAGCCAAAATATGTTCTATTGGGTACTCAAAAGATAAAAATACTGGTTAATTTTCAACAGTGCTCCTTCATTTGACTTTACAATTTATAGCAGTGAACATTAATGCAAGAATAGCTTGGTTGAGGAGGAGTTTAAAATTAGAGCACCTCTTCTCATTAGCCCCAGCAGCCTGACCCAGGGTGAACTGAGAAGTAATTTGCTGCCAGATCCTCATTTTGCTTCTGTTATCACTCCTTGTAAATGAAGCGCAGCAATTTATTGTAGCACCTCAAGGAGTCAAGAACATAATGTGTAAAACACATACAAAAAAAATCTTTCTTCACATTCATTAACACCCAGCACATAGAGGCTGTTCACTTTTCACTCTAATGAAGGAGGGGGATCTTAAATATAAAGCTTTCCAGGCTGTGAAGAAGGCCTCTTCAGGTCATTAGACAGAAGCTGAGTTGGACAGAAGAAAGGTCATTGACAAAAAAGGCAGAATGGCAATATGATGAAAAATAGAAAATGGATAAAAGAAGAGACTTTAGAAAGCTCAGAGAATGGAAAGTACATTTTTGGCATCAGTGATCAACCTTTCTTGTCTCTATGTTCATTTTCTGTTGTCAGTGAAGAAAATAATATCTGGCTTTTTATTTAGCTGGGAATTGCTCTTGTGTTTGGTCAATTCTCATTTCATCATCCTTGATCTGACCTTGTGGGAAGCATTAATAGGTCTATTTTTAAGGAACCTTTGTCTGCTGGCTATAAATTCAGTCCTTCATTTTGCTCTTTTTTATTAAAAACATGCAGTTTACCAGATTTTAATATATTCTGATTATGTAACTGACACTTTCCCCTTATGGAGATTATTTGTCTCACTAGTCCTGATTAACACTTTGAGTTTATGGCTGTATATTAACACCACATTCAGGAATATTAGGAAACTCCTATATGCAAATTAATTTATACTGGTAATAGAGGAACTTAAAGAGGAGTTGGGAGCACTCCTTAAATATGTGCTGAATGCAGAACATGTGTACTTAGGGGTGGAAGGTACCTAAGCCAAGAGGCATAGAAACTCGTGGAAAATACCCTTTTGTTATTTACCAGTGTCAAGTGGCAGAAGGGTTGAATTCTGCCATTCTGTAGCAGTCACCATTGAGTGATTTTTTTTCCACAAATGCATATAACTTGCATTGATTTAACTAGCTTTTGACATCTATTTGGGGATGAAAATACAAGAAAGTAGGAAGTTTTTTATTTGTTATCATTTTTGTTGTTATGGACAAGCAAATATTCTTTCTCTCATAATATATTTTCTTATGTTTGCCCACATCCCATTGCTGGATCTTTGCTTGTACAAGGTAATATCATAAATTAGAGTGTATATATTTTACAATAAATGATTTTCCATTTAGTTAACAGCATGAGACCATTATCTTGTGACAAAACTCTGTTCCAGTGAAGACTCTTCATTAAATAACTAATCACCCTTTACATACAGTGGAATTAGTATATAAATATACCAGGTTAAAAAGCCATCATTTGACAACAACATGACCTACATCAAATTATGCTTTATTCTTCTAATCCTTCTGGAAACTGGTCTGCAGTTATAAGCCTTGGATATTCATAGACCAAAAACCTCTAATAAAAATCATCTGTCAACATATTCAGTATATCAAAGAGAAATTAAAGATTAATTTAATAATCTGGAACTCCATGAGGGTTTGGTTTTGCTTTCCTCTAAGAAGCATCCTTATGAATTATGCATGTAAATAATGCTCAAGACCATTTTTTTTTTTTTTTGCTGTTAAACAGGAACAGCAGGTTGCCCAAAACTTTTCCACTGTACTCCCTGTTCTGTCCCAGTTTTGTTATTCAGCTGCCCTCTTGGTATGAAGCTGTGGTATTCTTTTTAACCCAGACAGCTTGGCAGATAAAGGTTAAGGAATGGTTAGATGAATGGTCAGAAAGGAAGATCATCTGCATTGTCAGCACTGAAAACCATGTTTACGTGAAGGCAGCAGACTTCCACACCCAGTCCATTCACAGGCAGTCAAAACATTTTGTCTACTTGTTTAAGTTATTGATTTCACCTTACTGCTCATTATCAAGCAAAATGCAATTAAAGGGAGTGGACACAGGGTCTTCCAAAATCCTTGAATTTTGAGTAGATTTAACTACAGCTTCTCCTGATTTCATGTTCATTTCCACACAGTTGTTCATTGATAGGGATAGCCTCACATCAGTTTGGCCAAAGCTTTCAGCAAAGTTATGTTCATGCACAAGTATTTTGTGGTGGCAAATAATACTCCTGAGCTACCATGTGTTTTCTTCTTTGACAATATTTACCATGAAATACATGCATTTTCCAGACAGTCCTGAAATTATAATTGTTACTGGTATTATGGTTTTCCATGGAAAGTCTTCTACATCCCTCTGCTTGTCTGGGACTGAGCTGAGCCCTTTTGTTGAGTTCAAAGGAGTGTGTTCTGGAGCCCTGGAGTACACAGCTCAGCTGGCTGGAGGGAAGAAAGGGGACATTATTTGTGTTGTACCTTAATGTCCAGGATAGCCAGCTGTAATTGGGAAACCATTGCTGTTCAAACTGCTCCTTGTGTAGCTCTGGATGTTTACGTCACATTCTCTAGGAAGAAAATGGTAACACAACAAGAAATGGTAACACAACACAACAACAGCAGTACTGATCCTGTTCAGTGGTGCAACAGTACATTTACAAGACATACAAGACATACATTTACAATGGCATAGAACCATTACCAACAACCCCAGGGATTTGCAGACCAAATTTGAAGCTGGGGTATTTAGTGAAATATGCACCTATTCAGTCCCTCACATTGGCTAGCTAACATTTGGCCAGAAAAAAAAAGTTCTTCCCTCCACGACTGGAGGTCCTGTTAACTCCATGGTACCTTTGGGATAGAGACATATTGTACCTTCTTGCCAGGAGCCAGAAGGCATCACAATTGAATCTTTCACTCTGAAGGAAAGGGCTCCCGCCTAATTTTGTGAACACCATGGCAAGTCTAAGTTATTGAAAGTCCTTCTAAGCTAAAAAACCTCTTTTTCCTTTCCCTCCTAAAAGATAAAAAAGTGAATTGTCATTAAATCAACCGAATTTTAAAAAATACCCCATGAACAATATGATCTGTGACAACTTTAAAAGGATGTAATATTTATTCATAACTCAGTCAGGCAAGACTGCAGCATTCTTTTATCTGATATCCAAACCTCAACATTTTACTTCCTTCAACAACTCCCTACTTTTCTAAAGGATAAGATATTCCATGTAACTTGTACCTGGGATAATACACCTCATTTCTATAGCTACTAGTGTATTATTGAAGCTTAGACAATAATTAACAATGTTGAATCAGGAACAGCAATATCTCACAGAACATTCACTTATTGAATAGTTGTATAGTTTCAATATTGAATATTGAAAACCAAGGAAATAAAATGTTTGAGGAAGGAGGGTCTGATTGGTTTCAAAGTCCTGAACCCTTTGTTCAACAGGTATCCAAATGAAAGATTTTTTCATTTTTTGGAAAATATTCTGAAAATGTCTCAAAATTCCACTTCTGAAATTCCTTGATGATGTTCTGGTCTTTCCTTTCACGTCCATTTACTTGAAGTCGATGAAGAAAATGGAAATGGGGAAAATGGTTATCAATCATAATATCTCATTTCTCATAGTATGCTTATATGAAAAGACAACATTTCCAAAGCCCAATTTTTATTTTTTTCCTTATAAGAGGTTTGGTCTTTTTAAGGTTCAAAACACTTGTTAATGAAAACTGCCAGTGAAGTTCTAGAGACGTATTTTTCTCTTATCATCAGTGTAAAAACAATTATTTTGACAGTGTGTGTTCTAGCTATGTGTATTGTATGTACATTAAAGATGTATGTATACACTTGCTTTCATTTTCTTGTACAATCCCTTCTAAACCTTGCCTCCATTCAAACCTCCTCTTTCTCCACTCTTTTTTCATTCAGTTCTGTTCTTCTGTATTTTTAACTCACCTTGAGGTTTAAAATAGTGAAGGCTGTCTTCTGTTTATTACTGGAGCGTAGAACACAAAGAGCTTTTATGTTGATTGCCACTCTGCGTGGTGGGGAAGGAAGAAGGAACTGGGAGAGGTGAGCAAACCAAGGCACAGAATGGGGAAATGGTCCTGCTCCTGCCCTCTGTAATTCGCAGACTATTCTAGACGCTAAAATTGTGACAGCTTGATCTTGTGATAAAGATGTTAACAAGAAGAGAAAATGACATTAATTTAATCTATTCTTGCAGGTCATGCTGAAATGAGACTGTGATTATTATAATACAAAATTATAATAATAAATATGGAAGTAATTTCACAATTCTTTACAGATACTATTCACAATCCTTTCACATGCAAATGTCCTGTCCTGTCCTTCACAACAGTGATTTTTGGTGCCATCCAAGGCTCTAATTCAACATCTTCTAATAGTTGATTCCATAATTACTTTATATGGCAAGAACAATGTAAAATACTATTCCAGATTAAGACCTCAAGATGGCTTTACTTTTATATTATTATTTCCCCTGGGCCTTCCCCTCAGGACATTTCTGATTTAGACATTTTTCACATTTGAAGAAGCAAATTAGGCCATCAGTATTCTCAGCTCATAGTACGTTAATAACAAAACAATGTGCAAAACCAAACGTGTTTCAAAATAAAATACTTAAAGATATTTTTGTATGAATGAAAGTAGTGATTTAATTTGCTGGTACTTTCAGGAGCCAGACAAACCTGACACATTAATTATCAAATCCTGAAAAGTTTGTGGGCAAATGGTTATTTAAATCTAAAAGGGATTTGGTAATTAAAAATTCAGCATTTTTAGAATTTCCTCACTCAGTTGGCAAAATACCAAAAATACAAAGAAATATTCATCCAAGGAGCAATTTGAGCAGCAGCATTAAAATTATTGAAAAAATTCTAATCTAATCTAAAATTTTTATTCTAGTCTAATTGTAAAAATGAGACTGTGTCATCACAGTGTCTCCCTTCTTTCCAGATTAGTTTCTCTTAGAATGATTTTTACCAAGCAGTATGTGTGATTTACACAGGGAATGGCATAACCTTTACTGAACAAAAGATGCTGAGAGGCCCCTGCCAGGCAGGAGTGCTACTTTGCTGGGCAATGAGCCCTCGTAGTGTAGCTTCGGCAGCAGCATCCCCAGCACGTTTTGTTGAGTTTGCACCTTCTGTGTAATCTGGTAGATACAGAGGGTGGAGCTCAGCCTCTGCATTCTGCTTAATAGCCTCAATTACAGGTGGAAAAGCATACAGTATGTAAATCAGTACACACTGGATGTGATATAATTGCAAGGTCAGTGTGGACAATGTTCTGCTGAAGTGCTGCTATAAGTGAATAATTTCAATGATGAAAGTGTATTTTT
This sequence comes from Cettia cetti, assembly GCA_013401135.1. NCBI lineage: Eukaryota > Metazoa > Chordata > Aves > Passeriformes > Sylviidae > Cettia > Cettia cetti. The sequence goes on along the minus strand of VZUI01064813.1, from coordinate 77,130 downwards.
TCATATTTGAGAGCTAATGTACTGAACTGGTCTTTCAGAAACATTGCCCCAATTGTACTGTAATGTTAGACTGTAGAAAAATAGTAACAGACAGATATTCCCCAACTTCAGCATGAAGCACCTATCTTAGCAGGTAATGTGGCACGTAGCTACCCATAATTGTACTTGGATTTGAAATACAGTGCATTTAGGATGGGGAGTCATAGGAGAGGACACTGGAGAGATTTGACAGTTGTAAGCAAAGACAGTAAGGGAGTAGTGTCTGTTCACTCAGGACACTGAAAGCACTGTGAAAGAGCACTGAAGCACAGGAGTTGTGGGCACTGGTCCCTCCTTCAAGAGCAAGGTCTCAGAATGTTATATCCATTTTGGAAAGATTACTATGCTTTCATTTTCTAACTATGCTTTGTTAATTAAAAAAAAATAATTTATTTCAACTAATAAGTAATATGCAATCCATTCAATTAGCTTTCAGCTATTATCAGGATTTATTTCAGCTTACAACTTCCACTGACTTATCAATTAAGATCTCACCTGATGTATTAAGACATAAATTATCAAGACATTAAATTTAAAATGTTTTTAAACAATTTTTACAGGAGTGTTGCAGAAAGGTCCCCCACTCTCCTTTGAAGCATCAATTATTCCTATAAAACAATTAAGCATCCATTTATTCTTCCATGTAGGTATAAGTAGATGATTCAGTGAACAGTTGCTTACAGAGTCAAATGCAGAAGCACTAATGATTTTAGCAGGATTTCTCGTGAGAGAAATACATATAATGATGAAGAACCTAGCAGTCAAAGCAGAAAAAGAAAATCTGGCAGAATCATAACAAAGGGAGACAAAGAACATTAACTGTATATAAATAAGCCCGTGATCATGTGGTATATTTGAAAGCAACACATCTCATTATCTGCACCTATCTTCTTTATCATCATTGTTATTTGTGATGTGAAGGCTATTTAAATTGATTTACTCTATTTTCACAGTTCTGATTTATAAAGATATGTTGAATGAAGTCAATTACTACCCAATAATTTTTGCTGAACAGCAAAGTTACTTTTCCTTAACTTAATTTTTCTGTTCCACACAGATTGTTTCACATAGGTTATTTCTGCTTTATTATGAAATTCAAGAAAGGAAGTATCTGGTTAAAAAGGATGTTTATTGCCAAGGGCCCAATTTACCACACGTAAGTACCATTATACATTATTACTCTCACAGTGCAAAAGACTTGAGTTAGCCTTTCAAGTAACACCATTTGTAACTAGATGGAAAAGGTCAGGAAAAAACACAAGTCATTTTTCTATTCAAATGAGTGGTATCAAGAACCATTCCTGGAGGGAAGCAGCAAATGTGACTTGGGATGGTTATCCTTCTTCCTCTTCCCCATTTTCTTTTCATTTTAGTGTAATGACTTCTGCTTATGTTTAACTGGCTGGAACGACAGCAGAGAACCAAGCTCTGTAGGAAGCTCCATCAGACGTGTTACATGCACTGGGATGAAATAAATGAATTAAATATCATAAAAGGAAAAAAATTAGATTCAGTTATAAAAAGTCCATGGAAAGTTTCTGCTTTTACAGGAAAAGGTGAGGGAGAATTGATTATTTTTCAGTTTTATTTGTCTTCTTAAAGTAAAGCTCACTAGTTTTCAATACAAGACCAGCATTTTTTAATTTTAAATAACAGACCCTTTAACCAAAAGAGAAAAATGTACATAATGAATCGCCATCGTTTTCAGGTTAGCTTCCTTTCTGTTTCAACTGTTTGATCAGGAATATTATGCACTGTGATTACAAACACAAACAGTGACAATGAAAAAAGAAAAAGCTAATTGACAAGATGGTTTTTACACTAAGGCCCAAACACAGAAATCCCTTGAAAACATCCTGCTGGCATCAATATTCTCCTCTGCATGACAGCAAGACTATTCCCAGCTCAGGGAAGGTAGTGCTCACTCTTAAACCCATGCACCATATTTTGTGCTATTGATATTTAAACAGAAATCATTTATGCAAAATAAAATTGATTTTTGTGATCTTTTACAGGAAATGGGAATCACTGGAAGATACAGCGACACAGCTATAGTCACCAGAAGCCCTATGGTGGCCATTCAGTAAGGAATGTTTCGAAATAGTCACTCTCATGCTGTTACTGCATTACAAAGAGGACACATCTAAGTGCTTATTTTAGGAATAGATTTGGATGAACAAATGTCAAAAGATGTCTATTCCCTAGCTGATACCGGCCTCCACCAGACAGGAGAAAAGATCTTCTAAAATGACAGTATTATAACAGGAGCAAAACACATTCATCATAAAAACAAAATAAATGTAACCATATAGTGGAATTAACACACCGAGAGGATTTCCGTGTGCAGGTGAATTCTGTGTATAATATAATCAAATTGTCAACATTGTTTCATCTAGTCCTATTAATTTCCTGGAAATTTCCCAAGGAGGAATATCCAAGTACTAGGAGAAAGACATACCGCTTTTATAAAAAAACTTTCCCTTGTGAACATTTAATTTGCTGATGTCCCTGAGTGACAGTGAAGAAAAGCTGGTAGTGAAGAAAAGTTGATTCTGTTGTCCTTGTCCATCAGCTTTTGTCTTCTTCAAGTTCAGTGATCCTGTTTGGGGCCAGGGAATCTATTCATGTTCAATTAGGCCCGGCCCAGCCCAGACCCAGGAAAAGAACCAATTCTTGCAGGCAGGGCAGGCAGCCAGTTGTGGTGAGGAGGGCAGAAACAAATATTGCAAAATGGGATAAAGAACATCTCTTTGCACAGGGTGGGCAGGCATGTGCACTGCCTGCAGGACGGAAGCTACCCGCATCTGCATGGTAATTGTAAATGGACCCTGCAGTTCAGCAAGTTGATTAAGTTAACTTTTTGCTGGAAATATTGTTCTTGGTCATTAATTGTGGTCTTACTTCTTGTCCAGATTTTTTTTTTCTTTTCTGTGAGAACTTAATCAAGCTTAAAGAATAGCCATTGCAACTATGCAGCTGCTTTTTCTTTATCTTGCTGTATATTCACAGACTGATCTTTACAATGCCCACTACAAAGGGGATAGATAGAAATACATTTAACCTGATGTTCTGATAAAAGATGACATTGGAAAAAAAATAATTCTTTGAAATGGAAGCTGATGAGGCAAAAATGGACAGTCTAAATAACATTGCTCCAAATGGTAGAGGTGGACAAACGATGCTAGAGTACATTATTCCACTCCACTGGATGAAGTGACTTTCAAGGACTGATTAGCTCCATGTCTGAGAGGGTTAGCCCCCTGCCTGTTATAACAAGTGCCTATGAAAGGGAGAGCTGATCCGACAACTGGCTATGCCAACCGTGAAGTTATTTCAATACTTTCTCTTCTAACATATTGATTAATCCCATCTTCATTTTGAAACCCTATTTTATACGGAATAAATAATTTTCTAATAAAGAGAAGTTAGAAGGTGTAAAACTTTGACTTCTCAGTGATGCTATCAGCCCCTCTGCAGATTTTACCATTTCTGGCTCTCTGCAAGCTCTGTGTGCTGAAGATGATGCTTTTTCATGACTGAAAAGCTTCAGTTTTACAATGAAGCCTTTAATATCCTAGTGGCAAAGTCACATAATGAATTGTCCACGCTGAAGATGTACCAACTTTACTGCAAACACCAGTGTTAAATGCCTCCATTACTTCTATCCTTTCTCCTCATTTTTTCCCTTTGCTATGACTACTAAGCCAAATGTGATACAAACAAATGACTGCTGCCTTTGGGATCACATGACAAATGCACCACAATACACAAGGGAAAGCTCCAAAATAACATCTTGCATTTGCAGTATCACCTAATTGTTTTGATCATGTAAGAGATTTTAAAAAGCCAGTGAGGAAGAAAAAGAGCTTTGATTAGCTAGTGGGAGTTCTCACTTACTCACTTGGAAATGCAAAGATTTGGAAAATACAGAGCCTAATATTCAGTGGAATTGCAATAAGGCAGATTATATAGATCACAAGCATTTTAGTTTTGTAGAGGAGTTCCTATAATGACATGTTAAAAACCATCCTGAAAATGCAGAGTTATCAGGCTACACAAGGGGTGGGGTGCAGCTCAAACCTTCTGTTTCTTGTGAGACATTCAGATCTGTAGGAAGATCTACAGGTTCCGGGGATGTAGGAATGGAGAGAAATAATGGTACTTCAGCCCAGTGCTTGGGATGTTCTCTGGCTAAAGGGGGGCTTCCTGATTTTATCCCTTGGTTCAGGAGTGCTTCAGGATTTTACCCAGTGACTGTTTAATATGTCCTTTGCATGTTGATGAAAACAGTACCTGCTGCTGAAGGGCTTTTTTTTTTTTTGCAGTAATACTTGTAAGTAAGAAAGCTACAACTCCCTTCACTCTTCACAGTGAATCAGGGCCTGCTTCATACAGCAGGTGACAGAGCAGGATTTGTCTGGGAATATAAAAGTTTCAACATTTGTAACAGAGATTGAAATGCACACATTTTTGACTGATATAGTGCTTAGTTCTGTAAAAATTGTTTCATTAATTTAGAATATTTCAATTTGTTTCTTTCCATTTTTTTATGACAGAGGAATCACTAATGCAAAGCGGAACAACTCTTTGTTTGTATTAAATAAGTGAATTATAACACTGAATACCAAAGCAGTAGAACACACTTTAAAATGTTTCTAAAAAATTAAAATTACTCTTCAAATGTGGAAATTTTTTTTTCTTCCTCTACAGAAATCTGTATGTAGGGTATTTTTAAGGTATTTGATTAGCAAAGCAAGATATTAGTTACCTGAGTCTATGAAAATTTTTATGGTATGAGTGTAGAGACACTCCATTAAAGGCTACTTTGAATTTTTTAGATCTTATATTCTTAACTAGCTTTTTTGGGGGACATAGACACACCTAGTTAAATATATATTCTATTTTTTATAATTTAATTACAAATGTGTTTCATTTGTCCTATCTTGTACTCCTTAAACTAAAGGAAAGAAGCACTATCACAGTAATAGCCATGACTAGGAAAGAGGAAAAAAAGAGCTGAAAGTTCTAATCAAAACTGTAATCAGAAAGATGACAAATGGTGAAGACTATTAAATTTTCTTTGCTCCCTTGATGAATTTAATAAAGAACTAATCAAAGATCATTAGAGGGCTTTTGTGCTTGGTGTGCATTGCAACTGGATTGCAATTGGAATTTATGTTTTAGTGGTTATCTACAGTTGAATTGGACCTTTAAATCCAGAAAGAGCTATTTTTAGCATTTTTCTTTGAAAATATTTATTTTAAAATGTCAAATCATTGTATGTTGCTTCTATGCCTTACATGGTAAAACATAGCTTATTTCATTGTGGTTAGAAATTTTAAAATTGATATCAGTATCAGTGTTTAGTTTGAATTTTCTAATGATTTTATTCCTTTTAATTTTGCAAGAAAATTAAAAAGAGACATTTACTTCTCAGGCAGTTATGTAAGTAACCCAATTTCTAGGACTACTGACACCCTTTAGAATTACATAACAGTATGGAAATTCACCTTTTGCAAATCTTCAGGGTTACATGAGTGTTCTTAAATTTTAAAGTGTGCTTCTTTGATTTATTTTCATATTCCCTGTTTGGTGCTGGAATAACAATATTTGGTAGATGCAGAAGATGTTGTAGCCTAAGCCATCTATTTTTTTTCCTTCTGAGTCTTAATATCTGCAGTTTCAGATTGAATGATGGAAGAAACATTGTACTTTCCTTTGTGTGAAATATAATCATAAGAATGGTTGAATATGCTGGAAGCATGTGTATACTTTGCATACTTAATTTGCAGATGGTGACAGTAATAATATGAAAAAAATCTTCAAGCTCTTTTTAAAGTAACTCTTTGGAGAGTGCAGTTAGCTGGAGATTTACAGTCAACTGGCTGGTTAGGACAGGGTAGAGAAGCTGACTTCATGACTTTCATTTCCACTCACCCTTTGTGTCACCTGGGCAGTTCCTGTCTCATTAACTGGAAAGTGCTTACAACAGTGGGCTTACAATACCTGACCTCAACATCTGATCTATTTGTCTGCCACAGAAGAGTTTTGCTCTTACTATTGCTGTGGCATTTAGGGAGATTTCTTGCAATAATATGAAAATATTACAGTAATTAAATAATTAAGAGTTGTGAACCTGGTACTACAGAATAGTGTGGGATCTAAAGTGGCCTAATGCGACCCTTCAGCATTTTTGTGGGACTAACATAGATATGTGAAGCAAAATTACTGTGATGGACACATGAAGACTTAGTAGGGCACTTCGGCAAGATATACCAGAAGGCTGTAACAAAAGAGAGAAGCACGTTCACTCCAATGGAATCTACCTCCCATCTAGGCACCACCTATCATCACATTAGAAATCCTTATTCTTATTACTAAATGGAATGCTACAGCTTGAGGTTTTTTGGGTTGTGTTTGGAGTTTTTTTGGTTGATTGTTTGGTTGGTTGGGTTTTGAGTTAGGATGTAAAAATATCTGTATGTGCAACAGTGTGAGGAGCCAGTTTAGTTTTGATTCAGACATTTTAGTTTGCCTCAACCCTGTTTGCCAGGGTTGTCAGAGACATGAGGGGGACAGCGTGTACAGGCGCCTCTGCATGGGGCAGCCAGGAGTGGGGAAGCCTCCTCTCTGGGGACACTGCCCCTGGCAACACCTCACATGAGGCACTCAGTAGGAGACACTGTGGGGGGGCTTCTCCAGTCAGGTGGTGAAAAGGCCTCCACCGATGCGCGGCAAAGAAAGTTTGGGCCGGACCAAAGATCTCCTGTCCTCGGGCAGGCTTTGGGAAGGTCCGGGGGGCTGTAACTGCATCACGATTCAGCGCTACTGCTCGCCGGGGCCGCCGCTGCTCACTGGGGCTCGCTGCTGCTCCTCGGCTGCCTCACTCCCTCCTTTGCCCTGGCCCCACTCTGCCTTCTGGCTCTCCTGCCCTCGCTGCTTCCTGCTTGCCCTTGCGCTTGTCTTGTCTCCCTGCGTCCCTGACCGCCGCCCTGCCACTTCTCCCCGCGTCCTCGCCCGGGCTGGCTGCATTGGACGCCGCCGCCCCGATCCAGCCGGTCGCCGGGACCCTTGGCACGACTCTGTCCAGGGTCCTGGACCTGCCGTCCGAGCGCGCACTCCCCGCGTGTCCGGCGCCGTCGCCGCGGGAGCCGCGCCCGTGCCGGAGCCGCGCAGGCTCGCCCGGGCCCGCGGGCACTGCGGGCAGCCCGGCCTCCCCCGCCGCCGCAGCGCTTCCCTGGCCCGCTGGTGCTAAGGTCCTCCTTTTCCCTCTGTCCTCTGTCTCCCCTCTCCCC
>VZUI01064813.1:0-69786 GCA_013401135.1 Cettia cetti | reverse complement strand
TGTGCCCCCTCTGTCCCCTGTCCCCACTCCTTTTCCATTTTTCTTCGTTCTTTTCTGTCTCTTCTAGCCCTCTTTCGTCTGGGCAACTCCTTTTTCTTCTCGTGTTTGTTATCAGTAAATGGTTCTCAGATGCAGTGCTTGCCTCATTTGGCTTAATTTCCTTCCCGACCATCCGTTATTAGAAGAACTCTTCGCTGTTCCCCACACTGTAATGCAACAAACAGTGATCTAAAAGTCCATCAGTTTGCTATTAAAAAAAAGGGCTACTTTTAAGTCTTATGCCTATGCTGAAAGGAATAGGAGACTTTCTTTGATAGTGACGATGTGCACAAGATTCTTAATGTATATATTTTGACATGATTATAATTTTGGAGTTATATGCAGTGAGACATACAGATATAATTTTTTTGAAAGTATAGTTTGTTTAGGTTTTTAAAATTTGTTATAGTTTTGCCATTCTGTGTTTAAACACAGAAAATATTTTGTGTTTAAACGATAAATTATTAGATTTCTCAATCACAGTTGGTGATAAATCCAGTTTTGGGTGATTCACTGCAAGAAGGCCTTTTATTTCTCTGGATTGGCAACTTCTAAATAAACTGGGGAACTTTTATAATGTCTGGTGTTTTGATGTATTTCCAAGGCATTCACTAAGTTATGCAGGTAACAGCACTTCATGAGCAGGCTTAAAATCTGAAAAGGGAAGAACTTTACACGTAACAAATGTCAGCCATCGACCATAATAACCAGGAAAGATCCTGCAACTCATTATGTAAATGGGAAAGGTGCCTGATGTCAGGGTCCTCAGAGGACATGGCAATGGTGAATGAAAATCATTGCTTCTTCTATGCAGCAACACTTTACGGAAAAGCGTAAATTAAAGTGATCAAATATTGACAACGGGATAATAATTCCAGGAAGACTGTGGTTCGAGTGGTTTCTAGGAACACTACAAAATTCGGTACTCAAGCCCTGTCAGAGAGTGCATGTGCTCAGCGTCCCGAGCCAGTGCCCATGTGGGTGGGGCCGGCCAGGCCCGCTCCCTGCTGAGACAGAGCCCCGCCCCCGGATGCCGGCCCGTCCATCAATCACACACAGGGTGGGGCTACTCCAGCATTTGATTGGCAGGGCTGTCCATCAATCACGCACCAGGTGGACCTAATGCAGCCTCTGATTGGCCAAGCAATCGGAGGTCCCACTTAGGGCGGGCCCACAGGCATCCAAGGCACCTACATCTATTATTCGCTTTCATTTTATTGGGGGGTTTTCTAAGTGTATTTGAATGTGCAGACACTGTTGAGACCAGAACTGAATACGCCCTGAATTTGAGATGTTAGTAGATTTATTTTATTTTAATTTTTATATTACTGTCATTACTTTTAACCTATTTGGTCCCCTTTTCTCTTCGCAGGAAACAGACCACATAAAAGAAAACCTGCTCATCTTGAAGCAGCAGGAGAGACTCAGTGTATTTGTGTGTGGGGTTTGCCCTCCTGAATCGTGTGCATTGCTCCTACAGCAGTTCATGTTCACTCCACTCATATTCCCAGAGCTGTGCTGAGGCAGAGGAATGAGGAATAGGAGCTGATGGTAGGGGAGAGGTAAATCCTTGCAGCAGTGGCAAGGAAGAACAAAACCACTGCCTTGGATCTGCATTCAGTGTCAGGTTTGCTTTTGCTGTGTTGGCAACGGAGGTTGAATGCTGCTTAGAGCTCAGGCTGCTGTGTGGAACCTGTCCTCTCAGTGGGGAGACATCGCCCTGGCAGTCGGAAGCATCCCACATCCCAGTTGTGGTACCCACACTGTTGTGTGAGACCCCTATCGCATTCCCACTGTTACATTAGGGTTTCTCCTCCCTTGGTGAGAGATGAAAAATAGTCCTGTAGCAGCAACATTGCTGCTTGACTCATACCCGACTTTTATATTTCCATCTGGAAATCTCAGAGTGCCTTACCAGGGTCACCCTTACAGGTCAAACCTAGATTTAACTGGCAGCAAAACCCCAGTTCTGCCTTACTGTTAGTTTTATGATTGAAGATGTTTATTTATTTTTTCATCTCTTGCTGGCCTGGGATTGGATTGCAGTACATTAAATATGAGCACAGCTATTTATGGATATAGCTGTTAGGGAGCTTATTCCAACTCAGTATTTATTTTCAACTTCTGCAACTTTTTAAATAAGAGCAAATGTAGTAAAAAACAGTAAAAATGGATTTCTAGGCCTGTGTCTTTACACCTAGGTAAAATAAGCCGTGGCTAGAGAGAGAAGTCGATGGTCAGATTTCCCCCAAATCGCAGAGAAAGCAGAGGTGTGAGACAAGTGAGGGGTGGCGGGTGCAGTGTTGTAGATTTCTGCCTGTGCTTGGGAAACTGCTGCTGCGGAAGATCGGAAGATCGGTCTGTGTTGGAGGCAGAGGTGCGGTGGCAGCAGGAGCTCTAACACAGACTCCTGCAGAGGCTGCTGCCCAGATCACGGTGGCTGGGATGTACTCGGGTTCCTGGACTGCATGCTCACGGTGTTTTTGTTGCTGGAGCTGGCTGGTTTAAAGCTGGAGTGGGTGTATTTCCAGTCACTACTACAACACTCCTTCCTATTGCTCTGCAGACATATACAAACATGCATGTGTGTACAAACATGTGCACACACTGCACTCATACACCGAGTGTTTTGTTGTTTTTCTTTTTAAAACACGTCTGCGTGGAGAGGTGCCTTCCTCTCTCAGTTCCTCTCCAGTCTACATGTCTCCTAGTACTACACAGTAGTAAATAAGTATCTGTTGTTCAGATATTATTCACCTTTTTCTTTTGTTCTAACCAATTTTGTTGATAAAGTGTGTGAAAACAACTCAAGAGATAGGGTTATAATGTTCATTTCTAAGAGCCATAGTTAAGTGTTACATTTGTACTTCTGACTTGTTATCTTTTATTGCATAATAAAAAGTGAAGAAGCCAAGTACTTTGCTATATAAGTAGAAAATACTTGTGCCCACAATTTAACCCTTCAAACAATATATAGGAATCAAAGCATAATACATGGAGTTTTTCAAATTATTGAAGGCATTGTAGTACAACTGTAGCACACTGTAGTACTCTCTATAGTTCTACAATCTCAGCAAGCTGGTTGTGAACTATATCTTACTGCTTTTATACTTTTAACTGACTTTTCTTTACATAATGATTTATGGAAGCATAACATGCTCAGCTTGCTCATAAATTAGGCAGCATAATTTTAACAGAAACCATAAAGAGGCTCAAGTCTTGAACTGAATGTTCTCACTCTATGTGCCAATACATACTTTAATGTGTTAAAAATTGTTTTTATTGAGCAGGCTTTATTAGTGAGCATCTTATGGACCCTAAAGGCATTTTTGTTCCTGTCTCCTTAAATACCTTATTTCAATTATGCAGAAAAAATTGCATCCTATCCTGTTGCATAAGTTCTGAAGAGATAATTGGGGGGGGTCAAAAGAAATATTCTTTTTGAGAACAGGAAGAGTCATGTCTGGTTTTAGTGTAAAATATCTTCTTATTTACAAATCTGGGGAAAAACATAAAGCATTTTTTGAACTTCTGTCATGTTGGTACATTGTGTACAACTTTAACACAACTCATCAGTAATTAGGTATTTACCATTTAAACCATGCCAAAAGTATCTTGAAACTTCTTTTGTGCTCTTATCATTTTTTAAGGAGCACATTTATACACAAATTGCTTGGCATCTCTGTATCAAGGCTTTGATCTCCTCCACTATCAATTGTTGGCTCAGGTACAAGAGACTGTAAAATATACAAAGCTGTCAGCTCTAGACTCCAGTTGAAATAAAAAAAGGAGTCTGTTTATACACAGCCACTCATTAGCTAAGTCAGTCAATATTTACATGTTACAAATATAATGCCTTCTTTGTTAGATAAATTATTTAATTCAACCTCAATGAAACTTCCTTTCAAGAGACTAACATTTGCAAATAAATAACTTTTTAGTTCCTTAATTATAATTGTAAGCTGAAAACCAACCTTTTCTTCTTTTCGCTTTTTATCCCAACTACTAGGTCAGCTTTGATAAAACATTAAAGAGTGGTTTACAAATACATAAAGCCATTTATGGTGTGTTGCCATACAATGCATTTTTTTGAAAATGTCATCAAACTGGACAAACAGCTCTTGTGTAGTGTTGGATATATTTTCCAAGTTTGCTGTTAATGCTATATGCTATAGATGTAGTCTACCATCACCCAAGAACGAAAGCTCAAGCTTGTAGACTTGGCAGTTGCCAGCACCACTGGCAATCATGCTGATGGAAATACTTGTTTATGCATGAGATGGCATATGTCTGTTGGTGACTTGTTCTTGATAATTACTTTCCAACAAATGAGGGCTAGAAGCACTTCGTAGGACTTTTTGTTGTTCTCCACAGACCTCTGTGTCTTCTTCTTATTTTAGTACTTGAAATGACGCATAAATGTCATGAGTGCAGATGATGATGACAATAAACAAAATAACAGCAGCATTTCACAAAAAGAACAGGGAATGAGGGGGAAAGGATTTCTAACCTTATATACATACAAGAAAATACAGATACGTATGTCCATGTGTTTCCAGATAGAGAGGGTATCTAATCCTGAGCTCTAGTAAGATTTCCAGTATTCTAAAAAACAATATGTGTTTGGGGGCTCGGGGATTTTTTTGCACTAAGGTAAATTCAGACTGCTTTCAGCATGTCAGTGTGTGACTAAGAATCCTTTTTTTCCCCTTTTGTATATGCACATAAAGAAAAATGTTTTCCTCATATTAAGTATTTCTAGCAATTTTCTTATATAGCCCTGTCAGGCTTGTCATCCGTGCAACATTTTTGTGGTGAATTATGTTAGTGACATTTTTGTGTAAGTGTTCCTAGACATTTCAGAGATGTAAGAATGCAAGTGGCATAATTTGCAGATGTCACCTCTGACAATTTTAGAATCTTTATGTGTTTCTTCAGTGGCTCTAGTAATGACTATTATCTTCAGTATTATTGTACCCAATAGTTGACTGTATATAGCCATTATTTCCTTAGTGAAAGTCCTTAGCAGTATGACACTAAAGCTATGTATGTCTTAAATGGATAAATGAAGAATGTTTCGTATGGGCAATGCAGACACAGGTTAGGTTTCCCAATGCAAACAAGCATACTCTGCAGAGAAGGGTAAAACATAAAGCAGTGTTTTTCATTTTGTACTCTTTAATAAAGGGAGAAAAAAAATACTTTTAGTCTTGCCTCACTCTGAATCTTCTGTTTGTGGATATTCCTAGAAATTCCACTGTTGCTAGTGATTGACACTTGAAAGATTTATGACCCACCAGCTTTTCATTTGCTTTTGTAATTCATTCACTGATATAGAAGCCCAGGAGAGCCACATAATATTAAACATATGCAGGTGAATTGTTAGAAGGGATGTGACCAAAAGAGCATGGTCCAATTGACTCAGTGTGCTGCTAAGATATCTGAGGGACTGGGGCAATACTCCCTCACAAAGTGTGTAGTGGAATCACTTGTGTGACCTGTAAACACAGTGAGTCCTAATGGCTTCATCTCCTGGGGGGTCCTGTCCCTGGTCTGGGTCCTCCTTCACTGGTCTGCTGTCACCTCTCACGGAGCCAGACACAGTCGATGCATGGCTGTGGTTAAAGGATCTTTGCTCACTACTCAGCTTGAAAGGGCGAAGGAGTTTTGGGAGACCAAATGAAATAGGATAAGCAAAACAAAAAAAACCAAAAAAAACCAAAAAACCCCTCATGTATAGTGAGGAGACAGGAGAGAGGGAGAAAGGGGGGGCGGGGGGGGGAAGAGGATTTTTTTGAGGCTGTCTGCAAATCTGCAGTGATTTGGTGTTTGAAACTTACCTCCTGTGAAAATTGTTGCTTGAAAAAAGAGGGACACAAACTTTGTGTTGTGGTTACACCTTTCACCAGAGGCTGTTCCCCAGGGCAGATCTCAACACTGTGAGTAGCTCACCCTCCGCCCCCCCCCCCCCCCCCCCCCCCCCCCCCCCCTTTCATCGTATGTGGGCAGAGGTCCTGTTCAAGCTCCTGAAATGCTCCCCTTCTCTTTTATTCCTTTGTGGATACCTACTGCTAATATTTGATTTCTGCCCAGCCTCGGTGTTGAGTGAGCGTCGCAGAGGCTGAGTGCGGGAAGCCCGAGGCAGCGCAGGGAACCAAACCGGGACATTCCTCTCGGCACTTGAGAGGTCGGAGTGGTGGAGCTGACTCACACCTTGTAGCCATCAGGCTCCTGGGGGCTGGTGATATTCTGCAGCCTATGTACTTGATTTTAAAGTGGGAGAGAGCTGCAAGATCCTCTCTTCACACAGCATTTCCTTCTTGAAGTGGTGTTACTGTTGGCTCTAAAGAAAGCATGTTCTCATACTAAAGATTACACTAAACCTACTATGTATTATTTATAGAGTAGCTTCCAGGGAATATTTCCTAATTTGAAGAAAAGGCTTCAGCCCACTTCTAGTGGGTTTTCTAGTCATATTTGACTACTGTGAAATGATTTCCTATTATTAGCATAAAAGTGATCTTTTGTGCTATTGCTCCTTCTGCCTTAAAAATGTGAAAATACGAGTTTAAGGTGTCTTGTGAAAGAAAACAAAATGATCCATTAAGGTTTCTACCTTAATGATCCTGTGTGATTCAGACCTGTTCTGCATGATGAGAAGTAATAAAGTTCTTTACATTTTTAAGGTTAAAAAATGTAATTATATTTCATGCTTTATAACTGATTGGTAGCTGGAAAATTTGGGTTATTTCTCACTATCCATATATACCACATACAGTTTGTGTGGACATTATATCAGAGAGTCTCCCCATGCTATCCCAGTTAATCTCATAAAATGTTAATGTAATCCCTTCACAAATATGTAAATGCAGTACCACTATGGGTCTGGCAAATAATAAACAATATGTATCTTATCCTGGGCTTTCTTTCATGTAATTCTCAGTAATAATTTAGTCCTTGTCTTCCACTCTGAAGGATTTAAATGGAATGACCTTTATTCTGGTTTTGTTTGCTCTCTATCTACTAAGCAGCTGCAGTGAAGATGAAGACAAACAGTAGATTAACAGTGGTACCTTTTATAAGGCTGATTAGTCTTAAAATATGCTTAGTGGAAACAAAAAAGCATAAAATGAGCTCTGAGAGGTTTTTACTCTTTTCATTGAAACTGCTGCATTTCTTTCAGTAAGTCACAGATACTGACTTTTCAATCAAGTATTTTCTTGGAGAGCAGTTGTTTTTGCCAGCACAGCCTGTATAATATTTCAGAAGTGCAAGGTATGTACTTCTAAAATAATTCTACCTTATTTATTTTTCTGGTTCAGATGAGAGCTTTGTGGGAAGTTATTAAAAATATTTACTGGTATTTCATATCATCTGTTTTTTGGTGATTATACATATAATCAGCTGTTAAAACCAACACTAGCAATGCTATGGGTGATAGCTGTAATGGGCGCAGCTGGCATTCCTGCAATTTATAAGCACTTTGCAGAAACACATTTTTAACGTGTACAAAGTGTGTGAGAGAGAAGTGGCTCAAGACAATGGCTGAACAGCATGGTTTATGGTTTATGGCATGGCTTAACAGCACCTGACAACACCCTGCAAATTTTAGGACTGGATGGGGGAAATAGTTTATCCATCAGTCAACAAGGCAAAATGTACTTACCTGAACTGGTGTCTGTTAAAACCACTGCCTGATAAAATAATACCTGGAATGGGATTTCTTGTGTTACACCTGTCTCCCCTGAAAGGCTGCTCTGTCTGCAGCACATGGTCTGCTCCCTTTACTCCTTACTGGAGTGGAGGGGGAGAAAGCTTGCTGATTTAGCCATCTTGCTAAATCACCCACATCCCCTTCCTGAAGCACCTAGACATTCCTTAGATGTCTCCTATCAAAATCCTGCCCCAGCCTGACCCTGCTTATCAAGCGCTTGTTGTTCTTTCAGAGATCTGAAAGGATTACAGCAGATTAGCTAACACAGCTCCTTCCCTTATATTGTTTTGTGTGACAGTCAGTTCTATAATAAAATAAAACAGAAATTTTAAAGCACGTTTTAAGAGTGGGCATACTGCTAATATGCTGAATCTTATGTTCGGGTACAGTTGAATTAAAATTTGCACTTTTAAAATCTGTGTTTATCAGCACCTAGCTATTTTTTCCCCTTTTTTCCTGGATATTTTTGGTTGTAGTGAAATTCACCTCATATCTAATAAAATTCCAGCCTGTGAGAAGACATTTCATCTGATACAAAATGCATATTTATGTTTGAAATAAATGCATAAATACAGTTTTTATCTCATTTTTGTGCCTATTTTAATTTTTAAACATATAACTTCATGTACTAGCACCCTAAATAGTAACCAGAAGGTATTTGGGCATTAAAAATCGTGTTTCCAAGAAGAACTGAAATCATATGAGAGCAATCCACACTAGATGTCTTTGAGGGGGTAAAAAAAAGGGAGATAAAAAGGAGGAAGGAAGGAATAAAGTAGCTGCTACAAAGCTGGGATAAAGGCATCAACAAAACGAAATTCCAAGGGAAAGCGAAGCTCCCAAACAAGTCACAGACCTCAATTAATGAGTTAGCAATAATGCTGAGTTTAAAATAAAGGAGCCAATTTGGACAGTAACTTCAAAGGCTGTCTCTGCAATAAGAACTGAAAAACTGAGATTTGGAATTGCAAGTAGACAACAACAGAACAATATGACATCAGTTCCCTTTTGAAAAACTAGTAAACAGTTCCTTTAATTTCTGCTTCACATTTGGTTTTGACTCAGTGACATTTCTCCTTACTTATCATGGATGTTTATCATCCTGGAAAGTTTCATGTGCTTTTTCTGGCATCAGTATCTTTCTTGAGGTCAGGCTGGAAAACAGGAAACAGTCACAAAATTCAATGGCAGATGTCAAGCCATGTTTGAATATGTGCCCAATGGTGACTTGGAGGTGAGCAGGCTTTGATGGCCACCAGACCTTCTATCTGCAGAGCACCAGTTGTTGCCCACACAATGCATGGCCCATGCTGGTCAACCCATCCTGCCAGCCTGATGGGCACATCCTGGGCTCAGCTCTGGGCCTGATGTCTCCCTGCTTGCAGATCTGGTCTTGTGGGAGACCATAGGCCAGTGAGGACATACCTAGAGTCAGAGTTTAGTCCTGTATCTCTTAATGTTACACAAATGGTCGTAACAAACTTTTGCCCTTTTTTATGCCAAACTCCTGCCTTTTTTTTTTTTTTTTTTTTTTTTTTTTTTTTTTTTTTTTTTTTTTTTTTTTAAGTAATAACATCTCTTATTTTCATGTTCCCAGTCAAAGAGAACTCCACCTGCTCTGGAGAACTGGGTATTGGTTTTCATCCTCACTGTCTTCTGTGCCACTGGTCACTGTATTGTGTTTGTAGGGCACAGAGCTGTGTTGGACTAAGGGCTCAGGATGATGTGTGTCTACTACTTGTGTTTGGAGATTTTAGAGATTTGAGAAATTCTGGAAGGGGCTTACTTCTATTTATAAATTGAACTGTGGATTTGAGAGTTGAAATGTTTTTGGTAAGGTCTGAAATCACCTTTTGGGCTTGAGCAGTTGCCTGGGAGCCAATGGTTAACCACCTGCCTGAATGGGTGAGAGGAGTTACACATCATTTTTCGTGCACTTCAAGTTGAAGAGATGTGAGACAATTCCTGGTCTGGAAACGGCACAGTCACAGTAGCTGTGTCACTAATAAGCTCTGCTGAGTTGCAGAAACACAGAAGATTTGGCAGTTCTGTCATTTCCCTTGACCTCTGTCTGTAGCAAGTCCCTTTTCTTTCTCTCTGTCACTTGTGACTGTTAGGTACAGAGAACAAACCCTTCTTTTCTTTTTGTTGCCAAGTTATTAATTGATGTTCAGGAGAGGATGGGAGGAAAGAAGCTTTGTCTGGCTCTGAAAAGCACCAGATGTGCTTTTTTGAATTGAGGAGAGGAATTAATTAAAATGAGGTAATAATATTAATCTGTCGACTGCAGTTAAGATTGGCTGTAACAGGAGGGGGAGCTCTCAGCGCATCAGGCAGGGGAAAGGGGGTTGATGGGGAGCTCAGCTCTCCCAAACCTGAGAGGGGCTGGGGACCCTCCTGCGATGCAGCAGTAATGCGGGAGGGGTGGCTTGTCACCCGTTTCACGGAAATACCTGTGTGACTCTGCTGGGCTGCTGCCACACTCAACCCAAAGACAGAAGCAGGAATGAATATTCAGTGATGAATGCGGGTGGAAACGATGACGGAAAGAATGAAGTACAAATTAAGAAGCTTTGGGATTCTTCTTAAAGTGTGTCTGTTTTGATTGCTTTTTCTGTAGATTTTTGCTATGTATTATATTGTTTAACAGAGCAAAAGAAAAACAGAATACATGTTTACTGTGTACTAAGCTGTAAGTACCTTTTTCAGACAGCAGTAATCATCCTTTCCAGCTGAGAAGGCAATACACTTGCAATAGAGCTCTCCAAAAAACAGCAATTGTCCTATATTAGTGTTTCTGAAGCTATCCCTTATGGAAAAGCTCTCCTGAATTTAATAAGGGTAAAATGAACTGGGCTATATAGTAATTTCATAGAATTAAAAGAGAATTAGGAATTTAGCAGGAATTGTACCTCTGCCACAGATGAAACTGGCATGAGCTGATGCGAGGCTGTGTGCAGACCTGCTTCTGCTGTGCAAGTGAATAATCTGTGTGCATGTATAAAAGCATGATAAATCCTGGTTTACTACCCATTCTCAGTGGTGTTTGTATGCACAGTCCTGGGCATGTGTCCAGAGCAGCCCAGAGCAGAGAAGGGAGGACAGCAGGATTGCTGCTGTGTCCAGCAAGCCCTGGGGCCAGCTGGAGTCCACAGCAAACTCAGAGTCACTGCACTTCGATGTTCCTTGGCAACTTGTATGAAGGCTGCCAATTTCTCTAGCTTTAAAAAGTAATTTCTTAGAAAACTAGAAATGACAGGGGGTTTGGGGAGGTGGTCCTCATGGGAAGTCATTGTGGCATAGAACCCCAAGTAATTTTATTATTCTGGAATCCCCACTCTTGAGGTTTGAAAGCAGACAAGCTTTGTGATATGACAATCTTTTTTTCCTAAAGGACACACCATTTTCCTGGGACACATATTAGTTATTAAAAAGTTTCATATTCATGGCAAATTTTTTTTTTCACCTTTTCATTCGTCAAAGAGCTGTTCCTTAGATTATATGTTTGTAGTGATTCCCCTGCAAGGAAATCTGCATCCCTACCACTTCTTTGTAGATTCCCAATCTGACACATGGATGAGCTGGGCACCTGAGAGGCAAAAACTTCTTTCAGGTGCTGTGCATTCCACCAGCAGTCCCCAGTACAGGAGACACATGGGGTATGGAATAGCTTCAGCTGCTGGTCTCAAAAAACTGTCAGGAAAAAAACCTCACTAAATAAGGAAGAAGAAGAAAAATGTCATTCTCACTTTACAGACTTGAAGGGGAAAAATGTATGTCAATATGTATTACAACCCAAATTAAGCCAATCTAGGCACTTTTTAAGCTGCCTGTGAAGCTGTAAACCTCTTGTTGCTCCAGGTGTGTGAGATATTGGGCAGCTTAAAACCACAGCATGTGAACCTCAGTGGCTCCACTAGAGACAGTGAGCACATTCACAGCTGCTTGAGTGCAGGTTCTGGCCTTGCCAGCTTTGCAGATAAGCTGGGATGGCTGTCATACTTATTTTCACTTGCCTTCTTTAAGATTCTTCAATGTTTTGGATAAAATAGTGCTGTTTTTTCTGCAAATTCATGGAACTTTGGTGACATCCAGTGACGGGTTCTGCTGGAGGGTGTTTTTTCTCCTGGAATGATGGGAGAGAGATGTTGGTACCCTGCTGATTTCCCTTAATGGAATCAGCAGATGAATTTGAACAGAGGCTGAAAATCAGACTCCCAAACCATATACTATTGATTGTTTTGAGGCAGTTGGGATTTGCATTAGATTTTGTTGACATTTAATGTGTAATTGCTGTTGAAAAGGTGTTAATTAATCACAGTATAAAGGCAAGATCTTGTCTGGCAATCCATTTAAATAAGGCTCTTTGAAGAACTTTTTCCAGGTTTTTTGTGTAATTTTTCTGTCTCTTAAAGAAATTTTTTGAGTGTTGAAGTCAAACCTGTGAGTAGCATCTGTTATTTTAATTTTTTTTCAGACAGTTTAATTAAAATTGAAGTAAAACCTCATTTTCTGGGGAAAAAAGAAAATCAGTGATTACATACTCTGATAATGGTATAAAATGTAATAAACTATGGTAGCTTACTTAAAAAGTAGCAATTCATGGATTAGTTTAAAAAACCAAATTATTGTATTCAACTCCTAGAACGTAGTGTTTTAAGCAAAATAGAATCTGAGGTTAAATGACATTGCAAGCTGGAGAAATGAATATTTAAAAACTATATTCAAGCCAAATTGCCAAATGGTTATGCTTGTATAGTAACATCCAAATCATGGCAATTGTTCTTCTAATAAATATGATTTCTATAGCATTTTCTTCGATTATTCAGTTAACCGCCAGTGCTGTTTTACCTCTTTATAATAATGCGTGCTTTCTTTAAAAAAAAGAAAAAAAGAAAAAAAAAAAGAAGTTGGTTATTTCTTTGGTCAGGACCTATTTGCTCCTTTTTTATGTGAGATTTTCAATACTCGGCAATGATGCCGAGCAAAAAAGGTCCATCCACTTCACTTGTGATGCCTCGTGCATTACCTAAAGCACAACAGAACAATGGCAGACAACAGAGCCTTTCTCCCCGCTAACAATGCAGTCACCATGACAACCAGCAGAAGAACGTTTGGCCAGGAAAAGCTGGGAGCTTGGCGGACCAGCCTAATCAAAAAATGGAATAAGATGACAACAATTACACTGATGAGTGAGAGGGAAGCTACAGATGCATTCAGACACCTATGGCACTGCTGGCTGGATGCATTCAGCATTATTTTTTTGTTTTGTTTTGTTTAGTGTCTTCTGTTTTTTAAGAGCTGGTAAATAGACAAGATCGAATTGTGTAACAGAATGTCAGTGCTCTAGTTAAACTGAAAATTCCTTTCCTTTTGCTGTGCTACTTCAAGCACACTGAAGAGGCTTTAGGATAGATGAGGTTTTGAAGTGAAATATGTAATAGATACAATATGAGTGTCACAAGACAACTTTATTTAGCTTTAAAAATGTAAACTTGGATTTTCAAATGCGTGGATGTAAATAAATAAGACTGGGTTGTGTTATGAATAACCAGCCTCACCTTTCACTTCAATTTTAGAAAACTGGACACATGTCAAGCATTGAATAGAAGTCATGGCTTGCTGTTTTTAAACCAGCCCCTTCTGCATATTAGTGATCACTCTAAAATTTATCATGGCATTTTGTGTAGACGTCTCTTCCAATTCCAGTGAAATTTGAACTGCAACTGTACATGTGCCACAAATCAAGCGACAGACATAACAATATACTTCTCTGAAATACCCCAAATTTAGCGTTCTGCTAATAGCCTCCTATTATAAAGCTCCCAATTACATGGCACAAGTTCTGGTATTTTCTTTGTAAAAAAGGGATGAGGAGAACTTTTGCTGCTGTTGCTGACAAATGAGTCTGTGATTTCTATTATTGAGAGCAGTTTATATGTTTTAGGGACAGGGATGGAGAAGAGTAGCTGCTGTTTTAAAATGCTGAGGTATTTGGGGATAGCCAGGAGTTTGAAAATAGCAGTAAGCAGAAACTCCTGAATGTTTCTAGGTGGTTTATCTGATAATGGCACTGTAGAGTTGAGTCATTTGGCCAGTCCTATCTATCTACTATCTACTATCTACCCACTGCTGTAGCCAAAACTGCCTCTATACTCCGTCATGCCTTCTTTCATGCCCTTGATGGCTCCTGGGAAAAATTTGCAGCCAACTTTAGATAAGCTATCATGTGGATTTTTTAGTTCTTTTATTGCATAATTAAAATCACTATGTAATAAATGCTTAGGCAAACCCTTAAAGCCCTTTGAACTCGTATAAAGGAGCCTTCAGCCATTGCAAAAACAAAGGCCAGGGGTTCTCCTACCAGCTGCAAATCTTGGCTGGGCACAGCCATTGGTGTTCATTACTGGTCCTCCACCATGTAAGCCAGAGAGATGGCTGCACGCCAGCCGTGGGCCATGCACAGCACAGCACGCTGGGGTTAGAATACAAGCTAACAGCAAAGCCAGGCAGGGCTTTACGTGCAGTGGTTGTCACACGCTGGCATCATCTAGGCTGCTAACTTCTACTGCTCTGCCACTCTCTCACTAAATTCTGATCTCCCACTTGCCCACCAGATTCCAAGCACCAACTTCATATCAGAGTTCCGCACTCAGCTAGAGATAGCTCCATGGACATCCTTAACCCCGTATGCTTCTCGTTTTGTACATGTACAAAACCCTTTGCTTCTTGCCCCCTGAGATGACTGCATTTTATGCAGATACTCATGCTGACTATCTCTTTTGTGCAGTCATCTAAAACATGCCGTTACCACCAAAAAGGCCTTCAGTGCAGTTCAGCTCAGGCTTTTTGGAAGTAAAGTTCCCAGACCAGTAATGAGTTCATATCTCAACATAAAAGCATTAGAGCTGTAGATCATACTCATCTTGGAGCTGTAGATACCAGTGCTGCAAAGAGGGACAGAGGCAAATTAGATTAGATTTTTTTTCTGGACACCATTTAGATTAAATTGAGTGGGGTGTTGGAGAGATTAGAGTAAATCTGGGTGATGGCTGTAAATTTAAGCAGGAACATTAGGAGTAAGATAGAAAGGGGTGAAAGACAGAGATTAAGAATATAGAGATTGCATTGAAGACTAATTCAGGTCAGTCCTACCTAGCCTGGAGACTGGGGACAGAGGACACATTAATCCAGAGGATGCTGGAACAAGGGTGGGGCCATCATGAGGGTTGTGCAGCAAGCCACCATGCTTGCCTTGGCATCCTGTTGACCTTGCATCCCTTCTCTGACACCTGTACTACTGTTTCTGCACCTGGCTTTCTCCTGCTTGCCTACTGAGTGGTAAACACTAGAGGTTTTTTTTTTTTCTTTTCTTTATTTTTTCATGGAAGGTCATGCCTCCTTGCTCTTCTTCAGACTCTCCAACCATTAAATATCCTCAGATTCCCATGAGGGGAGGCACAGAAAGAGGATCCATCATAGCGAAGTTGGACTTCTTTCCACTAGAAATGGGACAGCAAAGCCTCCATTTGTCTGTGCATGGCCTCTGAGGTAACTTGAACAGGCTGGTGCATGCTTAAGGCAGTCTATTTAATTTAAAAATATAAATCTTCAAGAGAACTGTAAAGGTAGAGGCAGGTGCCTGCTCAAGAGATGGGTGTCAGAGAGAAGTCCCCAGGATGCATAGGGTGGTAACAAAGTTTAAAGAGAACATGACAACATGTGCTGATACATCAAATCAGAAGAATGAGAGCTCTCATAAATAAGAGGCATGCAGAAGGAGCAAACCAGACTTGTGGTCCCTTTGCAAATCCCCTTACTTCAAGTACACAAGCACTTTCATTTCTTGTACATGTACATAACCCAAGGGGATGCTCCATAGTGCACACACACACACACAAAAAAAAAAAAAAAAGGGGGGGGGGTGCATTGGAATGAATAGTATGAATAGTTTATACACTGGAAACCTTTACATGCTGCTGAGGTCGGGCTGGAACTGGTCTGTTCTAACCCAGGTCTTCTTTTTTTCTGTTTTAGATGCAGGTGTTATGCTTACTCCTTTTCAGTCCCACAATCCCTCTCTGACTTGATAGATTTTTATTTTAACTCCTTTCTATAGGGCTCAAAAATTCATATGAAAGTCCTTTCAGTAGTCTGGGAAGAAGGTTATCTGGTATAACTTCCTTCAACACACTGAGCTCTTTAAATTCTTCTACCAACTAAGATAGAAAATTATATTCTAAACATTTCCAGATACTTTCCTCATTATTCAAGCTGCTTTTGTTCTCAGTGTCTACATCATTATCCTAGGTGAAACCTAAGGTAAAATAATAATTTATGGTTTGGGAATCATACAGATATTATTTTTAACCTCATTCTCTTTTCTTTGTTTTTTCTTCCCTTTTTTATTCTTGAGAGCAGACATTTTGATAGATCGTTTCCACTACCTTTGGAAAAACATACTGGGTAAAACCTTGACTTCGGTCTTCCCATTGCATCAAAATCATGAAAATGTTTGCTTTCTCTTTAATATATTGTAAATAAGCAGTTTTCAAAACATGCTTCTTCATCACACTTGATTTTAACTGAGCATTTTTCACGAAGTGAGTTTTTTAGCAGAATGTGATCTTTAAATTGCTGTGGAGGCTTGTGGGGTTCCAATATCTCATTTTTTTAATTTCTCTTTCCCTGGTATTTAGAAATCATGATAACTGAGAACTTTTGTGAACTCAAGAAGAAACATTTGGTTTAAGTTAGAAATAGGAGGTTGATAGGTGTGTTAGTGAAACAAATGGTAATGTTTACACAGCGTATTTATTCTTTCACTTGAATTTTCCCTTCCTGCTTCTTGTGTTTATTCTTTCCATATAGTAGCCATATTCTGATCTGAGTTGAGCTTTTGGGCTTATCATGTTTGACTTTCCCATCCATAATTAATATTACTCTAATAATCTTTAGGAATTAATGCATTCCCCTTCACCACAAGTTGTTCAAGGTTATTTTTATGCACTAGTACACTTTTAGCAAGGGAGCAGTCTTGCACCCAGAGCTATTTGGAGAACAGCAAAGGTCTTTCTTCTCCCCACTCTACTCCCCTCTGTTCTCTGTCCCCCACAGAAGCATAATGACCCAGGGAGGATTTTCTTCTTTTGTACTGTCCCATGCCATTTCCATTATCTGGACAAAATGCAAGGAGAACTTACCAAACTGCAGCTGACAGGGGAGCACAGTATAAGTCTGTGTTCATCCACTGATATTTGGTTGAATATTGAATTACATTTCCAGTTTTGGTTGTTAGGGGGTTTTTTTTAGATTTATGCCTCTCTCATTTTCTCCTTGTCCTGTCGTGGTCACCCATCATCTTCTCTTCCTTGTTCAAGGTCCTAACTTTTCTTTCCATTGAGCCTTCTGTTACTAATATGCCCATAAATAAGATTATGTTTTCTGGAGAAAAGACAGGACAATAGCTGTAAGTAGCACAAGGAAAGCTGGCAAGCAACTCAACCCTGAATCTGAGATGTGGTTGACATGCAACATGTAAGAATAGCAGGCCAAAAACTTTATACAGACTTTTTTTTTTTTCCCCTCTAAGTATAGAGGGAAAAGATGGATGATTTTCAGCTCAGATAGAATAGTACCAACAGAAACAGCTCCTTTGGGGACTAGAGGCAGCAAGTTGCACACTTCCTTGAAAAGACAGCAACAGGAGTGGTTCCTCTGAACACCTGCTCTGAACAGAGGAGTGGGCTGCTGAGGGGGGTCTTTAGAGGCGAGCTTTGAGCTGTGGGGAAGTTAAAAGCTAGAGCAGAACACATGCCGAGACTTCTCGCATCAGTACAAAGTAAATACTGCACCCTAAAAGGATCAGCTCAAGTCACTAGGGTGATGTTGTGGTCCCCAGGACCATGGTGTGAGTCTCCAGGCTTGGTGAGTTTCTGGTAGGAGGAGCTCAGCAAGTAGGCTGGGCCTTGAGTAAGGGACAGCCTAGCTCACATCTTCAGGTGAGAAGTATTGTGAGATAAGGATTTTGGCTAGCAGTTATTCTATTCTAGTTCTAATTCCAGTGAGGTGTGTATATATATGACGGCCACAGTTGTAAATCTGCTTTTTTTTTTTTTTTTTTTTTTTTTAGGGAAACATTGGTCCAGTGATTCTGGAACAGATCTTGGTTGTTTTGGACATTATAGTGCTTTACTTGAATTATAGCAGAGCAGAAACTGCTTTCTTCCCTCCTAGTTCATCAAAGATCTTCTAATCTATCTTCAGTCCTCACTGCCTCACTAAAAGCTCACATGACTTCTGCTTGACCAAATCCTGAAAAACTGTATTATTACCCTTTTTCTGCCATTAGCAATTGTCTCTTCCTTCAGGTCCAGCAGCTGTCATTTACCTAAGTCTCTAGTAATTCACATGAAGGGTTGTTCTCAGACAGACTTCATTGAGGTCTCACCAAGTTTTTTGTCAGCCTTTTGCTTCTCACAGGCAGGTGTTCTCCTGACAGACATTAAAGATACTTCCACCACAGCTGCCTGCAAGCTGCCGTGGCTCGTAACGCTAGGAAGGAGTGAGTCACAGTGTCACCACAAAGCAGGTGACATACAAACTCCTAAGCAGTACGTGGTCGTTGTCTGGAGGAATAAAACCAACAAACCAACCAAAACAAACAACCCTTCCACCCCTTCTTTTTGTGGAATCTAACAATTGATTAATATCTTGGCAACAACAAATAAATTTGGAGTTTCCTCTGTTTTCATTGAACTAAATAACAAAATGCACTGAGAGCAATGGTTTTGAATCAGGATCTTACAGAAGATATCTCTTTATTCAATGTGGAACTGGGAATATTTCTCTCCAAAACATATAAAACCTTAAATAAAAAAACCCCTCATGTAAAAAAACAGCGATTTTAACTCTGAATTGTTTTCCAATATCTGACTATAGAGACATATAATCACTGGTGTTGCATTCTTAAATTGAAGTTAAAAAAGATAGATAAAGAAATAATATCTAAATAGATATCAGTGGAAAATGGGATTATTTAAGGAGTCTCATCTCCTGGGTGAATAAAAATAAGATATTCAGGTAATTTTCAAAATGCAAAGCTATCTTATACAATGGAGACAGCTAAAATGTACGATTTGCTAGCCTGCAGAGAATGATTTGTAGTCATCAGGATCCTGCAGGTAATTGAGGATATCTGCATCAGCATATTCTGCATTACTGCAAGAATATTATTGTAATGAAGCGGCGCGAATATATGACTGTAATTGCCCTCTAGTGCACAGCCCTGGAACTGATCCCAGCTGTGGCATAGGACTGCACTGCTCACAAAAAGAAAAAGATCCCAAAAAAAGTCTGGAATGGGGGGAGACAAACCCAAACCCTAGCAGCATCAGGAGGCTCTAATTAGCCATGGATGTGATAAGGGAGGGAATGCAGCCAGTGCACCAAAACCACCCTGTTGTCTGAACCAATGCACAGTAAGTGGGGATGACTGGCTTCAAAACCTCAGGGCTCCTCCAAACCCAAATGCTAACACAGACACGGCCATTAGGAGCCTAGGTAACCATGGGCCTCTTGTTCTGCATCACTTTCAGCTATTTGCACAGGATCATGTTTCATGGGAGGCTCAGGATGCAGATCCATAACACTTCAGTAAAATCTGATATTTCTGTTAGTGCTGGCAAAAAATTAAATGTTCTGAAAGTGATGATTCTTTCCTCAGATGGGCAAGAGAATGAGTCCTATATTCCACATGCAAATCACAAGCAAAATCCTCTCTGTGCTAGTAAGCAAACCTTGAACAAAAGTTCACAAGGGAGTTCATTCCAGCAGACTCCGTGTTGGATATTTTCTTTACTTCTCACCATGTAAAATTTAATGACATTGCAGAGTGCAAGATCTTGACTCTTTATGTGAATGAATTATTTGACAACTTGTCTAGTTCACATATGTCTCATTAGCAGCTTGTCCACAGATATGAACCCTCTGTTCATTCTGTTACTGTGTCTAATGTTCTAGTTAATGTGTTTCACTGCACTTCCGTATAAAAACCTGGGTTCAAATTGTTAAATACTGTTAAGGTCTTTCCAGTATAGGATGAAATCTTGAATCTTTTCAGTCAGGGGTAAAATTCCTACAGCCTTTCACAGAATTTTGGCCATATCTGTTTCTGTGTATGGCATGCCTTGACTGTTTGTCCTTATCTAAGACCTCATCAAAGTTTTAAATCTGCCAAAGCTGTGTCTGAGATTTACATTCTTATTATTAAGATCTACATATTTTCCAGTTATCAACTTAAAAGAAAATGTCAATTTCTGCAGATAATTTTCCTGTTTTTCTCATGATTGTCCTTTCAGAAATAAAAAAATGCATTTCCAGTGCCATAGACCCTTTCCACAATAGCGTCTAAGAAATGGCCTCTGTGACCAGACATTTGCAGCAAAACTGTGTTGCTACATTTAAATTGCCAAGACTCAGTAGACAGCAAGTTAATAGAGTTCTATTATAGTTGTGATACATGAATTCTGCATTGTTATGGTAATGACATTTTTCTTTCTTCCCTTTGAAGTAGCAGAGTAAATACAAAGAGTATCGCATTGGTCTTGGAATGGCAACTCCTTTGCCTTCACCCTGCATAACTGCAGAAGAAATCAGAATTGCATATGAAAAAATAAAAATATCATATAGCCCATTCAGTGTTCCTGCTCATTTAACAAAGGTCAAAGTTAACCAAAGCATCTGTAAGCATTAACTTCAAAATAAGTGAAGGGAAGTATAAATAATACTTTACCTGGCCATCAGCCATGACATCCAGGAAAACAGTCTTCTAATTCAAGGATGGCCTTGGGGCAGGATCCAGATCAGCACAACTGTGCTCTGAAAGCATCATGGTGGTTTACAGTGGTAGTAAAAATATAGTATTGTTTCTTCATATAGTCATCATAAAATATTACAGCTGACCAGATGGTGGAGCAATTACATTTCCATAGTTCTAAATGGCTATTTAGCTTATCCACTCATGAACTGTTAATTAAAATTGGAAAAGATATAATTTACCTTCAAAGAGAGGCCATAACTTTAGAGGACATGCTTAAACAAAGACTCAAAAATGTTAATAAGCCAGACATCCATTTCCTTCACCTCCTCACATAAACTAATAATCAACAAGCAAAAAAGGCTTTGACAATAGAGCAGTGACATAAACAGATGAAAGGTAGGTAGCCCAGGGAGCCAAGCTGTGCTGAGACCACGTGTGCAACCCATCAGTTTTTTGCTCCAAAAGATCTGAACCCCTCCAGCTGTGTGGGTGAACACATGCTGCACTGAGGATCCCTCACAGGCACACAGAAAGATGGGCTGCTGTGTGAAAGCAACCCCCTCCTCCAGAACCAGAGAGCACTGACACAACACCCTGTCTGTCAGGTCACGTTTGTCTTAATTCAGCTGCAACACAGACAGTTTGTGGGTTCAGCTTTATGCAATAAATAAATAATCAATGTGCTATTAAATTCTTTTACAAGCTAGGTTTTATTTAGCCAAACATATAATTCAAAATCCTTGCCTATTAGGGTAATTATATATTCCTATTTTGTTATAAAGGGAATTTTGTGTCATTGCCTTGATACAGGTACACTAGAGCTAATTCATTAATAAACAATGGAGTCTTAGGGCTGAAGTGAAGAAGGCAGAGAAGGTTTTAAGGAAGAAGCAATATCTTTTATTGGATAAACTAATTTAATGGAAAACAAATAGAAAATACTTCTTTACTACTAAAACAGAAAAGAGCAGAGAAGGGTTTAATGTAGCTTAATGCATTTTCTTTAAATCTCTCTCTTCAGTTAATTCAGCTTTCCCCAGTGTCTCTGTGTAGGCTCACCAAAGGCTTCTGGAGCCAGAACTGCAAGGTTCCTGCCCAGCCCCCAGGCAAAGGTATTTGAATCTCAGCCCTTCCACAGTATCACTGCTTTGGAGGAGTGAAGCACAGCTTCCCCTCCATCTCCACCCCACAGCCACGGTGTGCCCTGTGATTCCAAAGGGGAAGGAGGATGTACATGCTCGCTGCTGTAGTCTCTGCTGTGCCCTCTTGGTGAATCATGATCCTATTTCTGCCGAAGAGCTGTAACTGCCCTAAGCTTGTTTGGACTTCTCTCTGCCCATGGACCAGGAAAGCTTTTATTGTCCATTAGGTTAAAAATACACAAGAAGAAAATGGAAAGAAAAAAAAATGAGGGAGGGAGATGTATGTCTCTTCCACTGTACAATGACTTCAGGCACCAGAAGAACTCTGTAGATAACATGGCCTTGGTAAGATGGGCTTGTTGAGACAAGGAAGACTCAATAACTGGAGTTTAAGATGTCATTTGAAAACAATTAACATACTAAATGATTTCATAATTTACCTACAGGGGTTTTTCAATACACATTGTTGATGATTTCTAACCATTTGATTTGTCTGTTATTTTTAAGTCTTCCTCTTGTTAAATGTAAAATATCTGCAAGAGCTACAGTAGAAACCCAGACACACCCCACTATAACTGCAACAGTGATGTTTAGGAAGAATTATCCAAGTTTGTAATTAACATTATTTCTTTTTCAAAGGATTTCTGAAGTGTCTCAAAGTACTCTACGACAGTGCTTTAAAATATATGAAATTATGTGTTAGAAATAATATTCCTATTCATTATGGAATATGTATGACTTAAATTCTCTCTTATAAAGAGCACCCCTCTTTCCAATGGGAAGGTCACAACTTTGTGCCTGGCCTTGCTCCAGACCTCAGGCTCTGCTGCACCATCACTCTCACTCACAGAGCAGCCTTCCTGTGCCTGGCTGGAGAGGACATGGCAGCATGGCTTTCTAAGTCCAGTGAGCAAGAACACTGCTCTTTCAGAGGACAGGCAAAATACTTGACTCCCTGGGATATCTCCAGGGCAGTCATTTTAAGAATATAGTAAATGTTCGGGTAAAGCAACTTGTTTTTTCCCATGCTGTGGCAATTTTTGAATGCAAACCCAGAGGAACAGCTCCTCTTCACAGTTCCTGGCTCCTCAGCTAGAACCTCACTAAGGTTATTTCCTGATGATTCCTTGGACTTTCTTTGTCATTTCCTGGCTCCTGCATCCCTTCCTTTTGATGCTGTGGCTGTCCTATAAAAGTATATCAGGTAGCTTAAACTCTGCCGTAGATGGCACTACAAGCATGTAGTGGACCAAGCACCTACATTCATATCCAAAGTCCTGGACAGTCTTAATCTGTTTTCACCTCCATGGCTTCACTCCTCCATTCATGAAAGCTAGCACATAATGTAGATATGAAGAACTAAACTTCTTAAAAACATTAGAAGGCACATGTTTTCAATGAAATATAAGGACAAAATAGAACTAGCTGATGCCTTTTTTTTTTTTTTTAAGCCCTGTCTGTAATACTCCATTAAAAGAAAAGAGAGTCTGGGCTTCAAAAGAAAAGACAGCTCGAGCCTTGACACTAAGGAAGGGCAAGTGATTTGGTTTCTATTTTTACCGCTTTCTTTATAGTGAGAAACAAGTCTATTTGGTCTAGCTGTTTATTACAGAAAATGCATGTTTAAGTGGGAACTATACAAAACATACTAGTGCTCAAAAATCCCAAATTTAGGAGAACTATAGTTAGCATTGGACAGAAATACTTAAGGACACAAATTGCAGGTATCAGCCTCACTTTCCTTCATCCAAATTACTTCACAGTGAAATCACTTGAGGAAGACTTTGATAGACATTTTTTATTCAGTAGTTTTTGCTCTCATCTGACATTTAGTGAAGTAGGGTATCCACGTGACTGCGTGCACTTTGGAAGAAACTTTGACGAGAACAACTGAAGCCAGTGTAGCGAGAGAGCCTGTGGGTATGACCTTTAGCAATATGTTAACAGTTCCACTTGCAGACTATTTGCAGGAATCAGTTTTCCTTTCCTTCACTTCAAAGCTGGATGCTGAATAATATGACTCTTCAATTCTTCTGACTGGTTTTTCTGTTCGTTGGAGATTGACTCATTTCCTGTATTTGAATAAGACGGTAAAAGTGGATATAAAATATTCTTTTGCAATTGTAATCAGAATAGCTCTCAGTGCTGATATTAATAGTGAATTCTAAGACTCTGCCTGATAGCAGCTGAGTTTATGGTTTCGTGGGCTAGATTCTGCTCTCATTTATTTAACTGTAAACCCAGAGTAACTCCCAGAAGTCAAAGGAGTGAATTTCTGCAAAGACACCAGAGGTCTGCCTCTTGCTGTGTTGCTTCAGTGGTGGTGGGTGGTGGGTGACACCATCAATCTGGATCTATGACTTGTTGCATAGATGAATCAGACATTCTCTAAACTGAAAATTCTGCCTTTTGGATTTATTTGTATAAAGAAGTCCTTTACTTGAATGTTGTTCTGACTCACGTAGATCTTATTTAAACTCTACCACTTCTAACAGCTTTTACCTGTCATCTTTTGCACTGCAGTGTATTTAATGTTCTCCAAAACACCAAAGCATGAAAATTTGCAGAATTCAAAACAGAAGTAAGAAAACAACAGGAAGGAATAGGTATCTTTTATCAGTATGGCATGTGGCTTCTGGTACTTTTAAAGAGAGGCTGTTGAGCAAGAGCTCTTTTGGAATGCAGTTTGTCTGATAATTCTTGATTTTGCCAGCTGCTCTGTTGCTTCAGACTTTGCAGACGTGTGTTCATATCAATGTGTGCATGTTTGAAGCAGTGTGGGAGTATCAAACACTGAATCATGTTTTGTTGGTTAGACTTCAGAGGCTGAACTGCAGAGTATAATTGAGATTTATCTCTTTGTTCTTTTGGCACACCTGCCCTTGGCGCACAGGAGAAAAACTTCAAGCCAATAACACATTGGATTTTCATAATCATCCCATGCCAGTTATTTCCTCTTTTGATACAAAGATCTATCGTGGCATCTTCAACTTAAAGAAGGAAGAGAAAACACAGGCGTGCCTCTGCTCAGACCAAAGCAAGCAGAGGAGAGCAATCTCTGCCTGCAGGCTGGGCCAACCACTGCAATGCATGTTTGTAGTTAATCTTTGGTCTCAGAGAAGTTAGGCATTAAATATGAGGCTTCAAATTTTTACATCACTGCAACAATTCTGCAACGACTCAAAGATACCTTTGTTATCTCTTTTGTGGGCTAAGGAATGTGAGTTACACTGGTGGTCTGCTTGTTTTCTAGTATGTATGCTTCCCATGTTTCAAAGATTGCCACTTCACATTATAAACTGACCTTCAAGGAGAGACAGGGATGAAAAAAACCCCAAAATTAAACAAGTTACTAGAAATCTTGTTTCTAGATCCATTAAAGCCAGCACTTAAGTGACTTTCCTTATCTCAGTATCTTACCCAGACATATGTTAAAAATATCATTGACTTTTTAAGGTTTTTAGGGATGCAAGAATGTTCTGCAAGCTCCTGTTTGGTC
The DNA here is from genome assembly GCA_013401135.1 of Cettia cetti. NCBI lineage: Eukaryota > Metazoa > Chordata > Aves > Passeriformes > Sylviidae > Cettia > Cettia cetti. Next base: position 44,572 of record VZUI01064813.1, on the reverse strand, counting down.
TCAGTGGTCTGAAGGAACTACAGAAATTATGGTTTAGATGCAGCTTTCTCCTGTACTCCTTGGCATTGCAAATGAGCAGATTTGAAGCATTGGTTACAGTCTGTTTACTCAAGCTCAATTTGGAAGCAATGCCATGCTAAGTCTGCATGTGTTTAACCTGGTGCTGTGACCAGATCCTAATCATATCAGTCCTGTGCTTAGACCAACAGAACAGACACAGTAATTTAGACACAGGTCTTGCGTCCAAGGTTTTGCATGTCCTACCACTGGTGTCTGCATTCCCAGTGGATTTTGGAAACCTTCCTGAGGGAACAAATTTTAGGGAAAATGGAAAAATATTCTGATTATATAGGCCAAGATTTACAAAGGTGACCTTTGATTAAGTTTTGGGGCAGACATAGATGTCAAATCATAGGAAAGGCATTCACAGAGGCTCCTTCAAGGTGCCAGAGACATGACACTTTCTGTGTACTCAGTAGGCCATTTACATGCCGCAGTCCACTGACACCTTCTGAGAGAGAGGAGGGGAAAGGCAATTTGGTATTGAGGTCCTGTTGGGGAGTCCATAAAGGTCAGGGAAGTTCAAGGTTGTCTATTGATACACTTCAGGCATTGTGGATGATATACCATCTTCGTGCCAACTCAGTTTCTCAGCTGGATATCTGGCTCCCGGGCCTTCTACATGATCCTGAGAGCACTTTTGGCAAGACCAATGCCAGTGTGACCGCCTCAAATCCTTAGCCTGGTGCTGGGCCCACTGCCTGCTCTTGCAGCCCTAACAGCCACCATTCATCTGGCTGAGGGCCCTGCTCCTTTTTGGGAGGAACTCTGCCTGGAACAATGAGTATGCACGACACATGCCAAATAATAATGAGCTACTTGATTACCTAAATGGAACTGTGGGAAGCAGGGCTGATGGACCTAGCTGAATGCCAGATCATTATTAAAGCTGGGTTTAAAAATGACACCATTTCAGTGTGTCATCTCTTGGCAGACTGCCTGCTCAGGCGACCCTTGCAAGGGATCTCACTAGGGGCTGCTGTAGATTGGAGAGCTGTCAATTCATGTGAGGAGGTCTACAAGGCAGAACTATTTTATTAATGGAGTGTTTGGCTCTTTTGAAGGCTGTGGGAGAACAAGGAGGCTTTGCCAGTGCTCTTCTCACCTTGTGTGAAACGGGGCAATTGGAATTGGTCCAATGCCTGCAGGAGCTCGTAATCATGGCAGAGAACAGTTAATGTGATGCTTTTCAATATGTCTTGAGGGGATGGAGAATTTCTTGCCCAAAAATAAAATACTATCATTTGTTTTTTGGGTGTCATATAGCTATTAAATGAAACTTAATTCAGGAAGAATTTGCATGCTAAAATAGTTTTGGCACATACAACAAAATGCACCAATGGACATCGTCTTACATGGAGTAAATCAAGTGCAGTCATTTTTTAATGGTGTTTGTCTCCTTTGGTCATGACTGTGAATGCAGTTATATTTCCAAATATGTACTTGCTGATGTTTTCATTTCTTCAGTGCTGATGACATAGAAGATCTTTGCACTGGGTATGCTGTTTGCTGAGGAAAATTCCACTTGAACTCCAGAGGAATCTGAAGAATTCTGACAGAAAGTTTGAGGGGGCAGGATTTTACTTTGCACTCTCTCTTGACTTTGGTCTGCTCCCTTTGAAAACAGCCATAAAGCTAACATTGATTTAAATGGATGTGTAAGTAAATGGATTCTGGTTGTTTTAGCAAGCCCTGCCCTGAAAAATCTGAGTTATCAGAACTACTGATTTTATTTCTGCTCTTACATTTTGCCTTAAAATTCAAAAAGAAAGACCTGCCTTCTTAGAGTCTCATTATTATGAATTAAACACATTTATTATAATCTCTTTTAATGAACAATGTTGCTTCCCTTAGATTTGTAAAGACTGGAGAAAGTAATGCTTTCAAAAGATTGCACCCAGCAAAAGGAAAGGAAACACTGGGCTAGTGTTGAAATAACTTTTTAAAACATTTTGGGACAGGTCTTGATAGTTAATTTTATGTGCATTTTAATCAGCAGTACATAAATAGACACCACATTAGTTTAACATAAAAATTTGAATTAAATGTTTAAATTATTTAAATAAATAATTTTCGCCCAACAGATTTTTTTTTTCTGCATGAAATTTCATCTGTTGGATAAATTAAAAAATTTTTGCCATCTGTTTGAATCACATTTTGGAATTTCCTGAAAAATAAAAAATTTTGGTCCTAATAGTTGCGATATGCGGGAGATGTTTTGCTTAGCATTGCAGAATGAAAGAGTTGTTATATTTGCAGAGCTGTGCTCTAACAGGTTTTGTTATAACATGGTCAAATACAAGTTATTTTCACCCTGTGGAAGAAGGAATGTTGCTCTTGTTTTCAAGGAAGGGACATGCATTTTGGAGAAAAGGGTTGATATAATTGGAGCTAAAATAATTGAGTTCTTAGTGAGGGAGTTCACAGCTGGGAAGTTTTTGGATGGATCGACGGGGGAAAACTAAGTAGAAGGTGGAGCCCTGATGTTAAGCATTAGTGACATTGCTACTGAAAGAAGAGGGGGGTTTTGTCTATTTGCCTTTGAAAAAGAGCCTGAAGTGGAAAGAAGTTACAAGAAAAAAAATCTGTGAAATCTGTCTACATTAAGAAAGTCTGTCTACTGTAAGAGTGTAAAGAGGTACCATCTTTTCCAGTTTACCAAAAGAAGATGAAGACCAGGCTGACTGTGATCTGTAATCTCCACAGAGAAATGATTTCTGATAGCCCAGGGCTCTTGAAATTTGCAGACCAAGACACAAGTAGCTAGGAAATATTCAGGCTAAAAAAAAAGTGGGTTTATGATAATGGTAATTAAACTTTCAGAACAACTTGCCAAGAAATAGAGTAGATTTTCTGTAATGTGAAATCTTTAAACAAGAGATTCTCTAAAAAAATCCAGAGGAATTACCAGCTGGGAACCTCTGTCCAGTATCACACAGAGCATGGATTAAGGATAGTCCCTTGTGGCTGTAAATCTGTGTCTATATATATTAGATAGAGATGACCAAAAAAAAGAGGAGGACAGAAAGATGCAGAAGCTGACAGTAGAATTATCTGGTTACTGCAGATTTCATGCTTTAATATTCAATCTTTGATAATATTATTTCAGAACTGATCTTTAAAAGGCTCAGACGTTTAAAATTAAACTAAATTGAAAGATAATGTAGCTGAAGGGGTCTGCCATAAGGTAGATTTTGCACAGAAGGCACAGACACAAGCGCTGGGACTGGGGAGGGGAAGTGAAGAATTTGTGAATTCGGATCGGGCAGCCAATCTGCTTATCTTTGCTGGGTTTTTCTAAATCTATCGATTCCAAAGGGAATGGATTATATTTATATAGATGTATAGAAAGAGGCTTTTGCTCTAAACAACTCATAATGCAGGTGAAAACCATGTATTGATTACTTAAAGAAAGTTAAAATAAAAGCAATTTTTCCCCCATTTCCACACATTGCAGCTTTTGGCCTATCCACTCATAGCTAAAAAAGCATTCTTTCCTGATAATCAAGCTTCAGCTGTCTGAATTTCAGGCCGAGCCTCTCATCTTGAGCTTTGCTGAAGAGCTTCTTTAATTAACCATTATACCACAGATGTTATTGATTTTTTTTTTATTTTTTTTCAAATCTGGTTGAAACATCATTGTGCTGGATCGTCGCCAAGACGAAGGCCTGAATTTTTTGTGCACTGCTTTTACTCCTTCTGCATACCTTATTAGTCTCCACGTCTGTTAAGTGCAACCCTTAGTATTGACTCAGAAAATATCATTGATTTTTAGCCTTGCAGCCGTGATCTAAGGGCTCCTAATTTGGAATGTGGAAACCAGAGTTCAGCAAGAAGCTATATTACTGTACACTTCCTACAAGTAAGACCTTTCACTCTCTTTACCTTTTTTTTTTGCCAGACTTTTGATGTGGTTTAAAGTTCTTGGAATTGTTTATTTTTCAAGAGAATTAAAGAAACATTTCCAAGAAATCTGCTTACATGTGTGTAAATACACTTATGTTTATATATATTAAAGAAGAAGGAAAAGAGCAAATATAAGATCTGATCTGTAAAGGTTCTGGTCACTACACGTTATAATGAATTCAGCCAGGTTGTGGCAGCTTAGTTCCTTTCCAAACCTATTTGCTCACCTTTAGCAGCATAAGTATAATTCTTTGAGAGGAATTTGGCTGCCAATATTTTGGTGGCATTGTTTTAAATTACTTTAAGTGACTGTATTTTTTTCTTTTAGTCTGTCATTAGGATACTCATGTCAGTTATTGAAACTGTAACGTTTTTGGTCAGTCTAATTCTTGAATTTCAGGACTCAGTTAAATCTTTGCTGGGGGGAAGGGTTTACGCTTTAGCTTGTGGGAGAAGCTATGTCCAAGCCTTGAGTAATCTCAGCCTTCCTAACAACAGCACATTCCTTTCAAAAGACGTCTTCCTCTGATGGTGAATTCGAGAACTAAAAGTACGACAATAGGTTCCTAAATTCTGATAAGATTTCTCTGAGTTTAGTGATACGTTATTTAAACATAATTTGAAGCTTTTAAAATACTGTAATGGCACCTCTTGACCTTTCCAAAATCACATGGAGCAAGAGATGGTGAAAAATGTTTATTTACTCTGCAGTAGAAGCTAAATCCCTGTTCCTTCTTAGAACCGGTAGTTCTTTTATACTGGGTAACTCATGCATGGCACTTCCATTCTTCAAACAAGAGCTAGACAGTCCTACTTGAACTGCAGAAACAATGACCTGCAGTCTATCCTATGCCTGAGTGATAAACAACAATGCAGACCTCTTGACAAGCTCTGGCATCAAGCGTGGAGTCTTGCAGCTCAACATGTCTGCTGAACAGAAGTTAGAAAAAGAAAAGATCATCTTGTAAACAATTAATTAATGTTTGTCATGAATTATCATTTTTACTTCCTTCTCAAGAGGCTCAAAGGGAATAAAAAGGCATTTTTGCAGGTGGTGGCATTCAAAGTAAGGGCAATCAAATGTTTGAGAGCAGTGGCACAGCACTTTGAGTCTCTAAGGGTGAATGGTGCTAGGATTAGAGCACAGCAGGGGGTTGAGGGTTTCAGGTGTGAAGCTTAATGTTTGTGATCAGCAAAAAAAAGTCTTGAATTTATCTAAACTGCTCTTCTGCTAACAGTACTTCTAGCACATAAATGTTCTGAAAGTGACAAGTGTTCTCATTGCTCTTCTAATGCAAACATGATCTGCATTTGAAAGATGCATCCCTTTTGCCTAAATTAGAATGTGCATCACAAAGAGCGTAAGATGATGACCCAAAAACAGTTCTTTACACACACACACACACACACACACACACACACACACACACACACACACACAGTGTCTTACTCTCTCGCTTTCACCTCCCCCCCCCCCTTTCAATTCGAGATACAGCCACAAAAATGCAAACTTCCACTCCTTTTTACATAGCTACAAGAGCTGCCACTCTGTCCATTATTCCGCCTGCACCGCAGGTTTGTAATTAGGATGCTTTACCACCGGTGCTTCAGTTCTTATCTAGCATCATTCACACAGAGTTTCGTGTCTTTGCAGCTCTGTGCCGAGCCGCTCAATTTTATTTCGGTCAAGCAGTTTTCTGGGATTTTATGCTGTGACATCCTAACGCATGCACACTCTTACCTCCTCCTCCGGCTCATATTGCTGAGCACCACAGAGAAGATAGCATGATAGGAGTCCTAACAATAAGTTAAAGCTATTCTGAGGGTATTAGTGGGCTTAGGACTTGTGTAGGACATTTGCTAACCCTGGGGAAAAAAAAAAAGTCTCAATAAATAAGACTGATAAACGGATGGTACAGATTATTTTCTGTACCTCCTAGGACCATCTAGTTTGGATTTTTAGAAAATATTTTCCCTCTGTTTAGCAGTAAATAAAATCTCTGTAAGCCGCAGAAAGGATCTGTCCCTAAGAGAAAAAGCATTGGGCAACATAGGGTAGAAATGAAAGCAGCAAACAAAAAAAGCCCTCAAATATATGTATAAATGTAGAAAAATCTTTTGGATCATCTATTTTTGCTTCAAATGTTTTCACAATGCAATATGCTGCCACAATTTGATGTCCAGAGGGAATGTGCTGCCTTGTAGTATTTGAGAACTATTGATGCAGACTGCACTGTAAAGATAAATACATATATGTATACATAAAATTCTACACCTCAATTGAAAACTCAGGAGAGAGTTTATTTGCTTTACAGTCCTAAGATGGCCCTGGAAGATCAGGTGAATCAGCTTTCAGTTCATAAGTTTGTCTATTTCTAAAATAAGATTTTTAATTGGTATAGAAGCCAAATGTCTGAGGATTTTGATCTTTGCCTTTAATGAATAAAATAATTTCATGAGCTACTGTGAGATATAAAAGAAAGAGGGATAAAGTAAAATTGCTGGGGTTTTTCCTTGTCGTTCACATAAACTGATACAAACTGACAATAATTGATTAGTACGTGTTTTCATCAGCTAACATCTTAAGTTAAGGACTGGATTTCTATTCACCCTGAGGTCGTTTCCCCTCTCTTTGGCAGAGTGTCAGGGACTCCATGACACAGCACTTTCTCAGCAGAAAAATCTCTATTTGTCAAAACAAATTAGTTCTAATCCGTGCTGAGGAAATTTCTGTTTCCATGCAGTGGTGGCAGGAGAAAGCATCTCCGCTCCAGTTCAGCCCCGGGGTGATGCTCTGTGGCAGTAACCAATCAGAGCTCTCACTCCACTTGATTTCGGCAAGGGTCTGGACATGGGTCTTTACTATTCCAGTAAGTCTCTAAATCCCTCTTTTGAGCGCCCATCAGCTGGCTGGGGGGAGTCTCTCTCTGTCTCTCTGTTTCGGAGTTGTTCCTTTTTGGCTCATCCCTGACCCTCACTCAAGCAGGGGGATGATCCCAAGGAACCATTCATGTGTTCTCATCCTTCCTTACTCATTCTTTCTTGTTTGCTTGCTTTATGGAGAAATAACTAAATAAGAAAGAAAGGTCTCCCCTGAATCCAAGTGAATAATGGGAAGTTTGCAGCTCAAGAAAAGTTTTCTGACCAGCTTAGAGAAAGTCCCACACGGTTTTGAATTCAGAACCCGTGACTTGTGCCCCCACTTTAAAGACCCTTTCACACCATCAAAGTGACTCAAGGGGTCTCAGAAATGACAGGAATCTGGTCCAAAGTGTTTCTGCCAGATTTCTCTTTGCTGGCTGCTTGTTAAGGTGGAGGCAGGAAATAAAAAAATACCAGAAAGTGCTGCGGGGCTGTTTGTTTGCTTGCTTTTCCCCTCTATTGCATTGCCCCTCCTCTTCTGATTTCAAACTCTTCTGAAATAACTCATCTTCCCACTCTTAGAGGGACGGATGTTTTGGGGGGGCTGAACTGGGACCTTTCCTCTCCGTTGGTCAGGCCCCGTGTCAAAACACTCCCGACTCCTGGGAAGTCAGCTCTGCTGAATCCCGAGGCTTGCCAGTGCCAGTCAGCTGCTGTTTGAACTAAGTCCTGACCGCAAAATCAAAAGTGGGTCCAAAGAAAGCTGTAAACAGTGTGCAATGAGCCATTTGAAGGCAGCTGATGCCTCATTTGGGGTGACATGTTGTGGCTGATGAGTGTGGATGATGTGGGGTTTTCGATAAGTGCCTCATCAGTATCCTCATCATGATCGTGTTGCTCAGCCACGGCGTGTGCCCTGACTTGATTGTAATTGCCTGAATCTGCTCCTGCTGCTCAGGAGCGCACAGTAATATGCAATAAAACAGCAAGAAGTGAATGTTAACCATCTGAGTTCTGACATGGCTGCTTGCAGTTCAAGTTTTCCATTAAGGACAAAAAAAATCTATATAGACATACAAATATGGATATATAATTGCATGTTTAGAATAATTATAGTTTGTATATGCAATAAACTCATTTTATAAATAATGCATGATGGTCATATACAGATACATAGATTGATGTGTCTGTATACATCCTCTCCTGACACCTGTCTATACCATATACAAATGAACATCACATGCTGATGGTGTGTTGGTAAAGAGTGGAGGAATCAGGACCATACTTTGATTCAAATTTTTAGAAAACTAACGAGAACCTGTAACTAAATCTATGCACAGTCTTTACAAATCTTAATAACACGTGTGCATACAGATAAGTAATTAATTTTTAGATGCAGTTAATCTACTCATGTAAATGTATGTGTGTGTGTGTGTGTAATTGTGCAGGTGTATCTGGGTGGGGTAAGGTACACATGCATATGTGCTTTGTATCACTAAATTAGTCTTTGAAAAGAACTCAATTTATTTTCACAAGTTGGCTGGCTTGGAATGATTCCACAGCATCATTGGTTAGAAAAGAACCCCAAAACAGCCAACAACAACAACAACAAAAAAGCAACCCCCGAGAAAAAACCCCCAAACCAACCAACCAAAAATCACCAACACACACACAAAAAAAGAAACCCAAACAAACAAAAAAAAAACCTTCAACGAAACAAAACAAAAACCACCCTAACAAAAACCCCACCAAAAATCACACAATCCCACCCCCCAAAGAAAGCCAAAAAGCAACAAAAAAACCCCAACCCCCAAACTTCCTGAACCATATGCCCGTGAGTCTGACAATGACAAGTACTGAGAAAATTTGCCTGGGGGAAGCCTTTCAGATCTGAGACTTTTTGTAAAGTGGGAACTGTCATTACCCTGTTGGGGTCCCAGTGCATGAGAGGGGTTCCAAGGCAGTGTGTTCATGCCCATCAGTGGCAAGAATGTTGCTCTTGAATTTAAAATTATTCTCAGCTTCAGTGATAGGTCAGAAAAGTAATAAACCAAGGACATTATGGTTGTATAACTGTAAACTCTGGTGTCTCATAGTGTAATACTACACCCTGCCAGTCAATAGCTTTGGGGTTCCTGTACACAGCTGGGCTTTTTTCAACACAGTTTAGAGAACGTCTAAATAATAAAATTTACACAAGCAAATTCTGTTTGCATTCAGTTAATGCTTGATGGATTGAACATGTGGGTTTTCCTCATCACAACTGTGTTATTTAAGCATCTCAGTAAAAGTGCAGAAAAATGTTTTGGAAATGTTATTTGCAGCTGTGGTTCCTACTGTGCATCATCCTGCCTGCTCTGTGGCTGCAGACGGAGGGTGCTGCCATAACGGAGGGGTCCTGCTACACTGAGATAGAAGGAACAGTGTTAAAATGAAGGTGCATGGGAGGGAGGTTGTTATTTGCAGACCAAAATCAAGGGTTTTTAAACCCTTTAAAAATAGTTCACTTTCCACAATTCAAGTGAAAATTGCAATGTGTTGGAAATGTCCTTAAAAATCTTCATTATAGAAAACAAATCTATACAGATTAAACACTCTAAGTCTGACCATTTGAGAGGTAAGACAATCATTATAATTATAAATACTTCTGTTGTCATGTGTGATCAAGTGGTTTCGCTGTTGTAGCTTAAATATATTAACTTTAACCCTTTTTAATTACGGATTTAGCACAATGGTGAGAGAATCCCTCCTAGAATCCTGCATTCTCCATGGGCCTCTCTTTATGCTCAAAATATGTAGACAAATAGAGAGAAATTCCAAGGAGGATAGAAAACATGACTGAGAAGTTGGAAGGATGTTTTTGTGAGGAATGATTAGAGGAATGAAATGGGGAGCTGCAGTTAAATGGGATTAAAACAAGTAATCTGCACAGTTTCAGTAGTTTCAGGGGATGAAATTAATAATTTCTCTTAAATTAACTATATGCTTCATTCTCCAAACTTCTATATGAGATATCTGATTACTGCTTTAGTTGTTAAAAAATAACTTCAACTACCACAAATTATGATTTTTCATAATTCTAGGAAAAGAACCTGTGTTCGTTTAACAGAGCAAAATGATAACAAAGGGATGGGTTATGACTGGGTACAAGCATCCAGGGTGTTCAGATGAGGAGTGGCATTTCTTGACTTGGTAAATATTGATTCTAACTATCAGAAGAGAGAATTTTTTAAAGCTAACGATAGCTGGGCACAAGCCCAGATTTCCTCTCATTAGCAGCTACACGTAGCAAAATGGTATTTTGGAAGGGAGGCTAGAATCTCCCTTGCAAGAAACACAGACTACAAGTCTGGGTTAAGAACTGGGACATGATTTAACAGTGAGAGCAACCTGACAGCCATGAGTTACACAGGAATTCTTGCATTTATTATTATTATATATATTATTATTATCACTTTACTTCTCCTAATTTCTTTTTTTTTTAAATAAAGTACACATTGCTCACATGCACACAGACGGCATTGCATGTGATTTATTATTATCATTAGAAATGATCTTAAGAAAAATTTTATTGTGAGTTTTTCCAGGAACTTTCTAGACATTCAGAAAGAGGCAGCATACGTCTTAAGAGGATTTTTTACTGATTTAAATTAACCCAAAAGAATTTTAAGTAACTCAGAAGCAACAGATTTATATAAGCATAAACCAGAATTAATGAAATTATTAATTGGACCCCACATCTTGGATATTTCTGGAATCAAAATAGCAAACAAATACAAGGAAGATGCAGCCTGGTGTGAACTGGATATTTTGTTAACATTACAGGATTAATGCATCCTCACAAGAGAAATTTGCTTATGAAATGGAAGAAAATTCTTTCAGATTGCAGTTTCTACTTAAAACCCATCATAACAAAAATGTTTTTTTCTCAAGGTTAGTGTAGCATCAGGACTCCTTTGCATAAAAGTAACACTCCTTAATAAAAAGATAAAAAGATGAGTACAGAAAACCAAATAAACAAATGCAAAACCCCACTCAGGTTGATAACCAAAGATTCAGTATAAACCAACTGTAAAAATGATATTTCTAGCCCTTGTCTTTATAAACAAATGTACTGGTCTAGATTTTTTATCTGTCTTTTCTCAAACTCCTGTTTAGTCCTGTTTTTGCCAGCTGGGATCAAGCAATTTGGTACGTTTGGATGCTATCTCTAACTCCAACCTTGTGCTCTGATCCTGCCCAGTATAGAAATGTTAATGTAGCACTTCTTGATCAAATTACCAAATAAATCCTGCCAGATCCATGCTGGGCTGCAAATTCATCCTTTCCTCCCCACTGTAATCCTCTGTTCCTGCAACGCAGACGATACTACCCCCAATTTTGTTTTCCTCTGCACGAGCTATATTCCCAGAAGGGTGGAAGAAACTGTCCAATGGGCTAGATATGCTTACCAGATTGCCAGCCTTGAAACAAAAGAAATTTCCTGAGATCTTGATTTTGCTCAAGGCAATATAGCAATGACCGTACAAGGAGTTAATTGTCAGTAATGGGGAATTTAATGCTGGGTAGGAAGAATGACATCAGATAAAAATATAATTGTCCAATATTAATGTTAGAAGTCATTCACATCCCCTTGTGAGTTGAAAAGGGTATTTGACTCATTAAAAACCCTATTTGTTTAATGAACAATAAATTCAAAATTAAACTTGAAATCAAATTCTTAGTTATTCAGAATTACACCTTTTTCACATTATATGTGAAGATTGCAAGGAAGTAATGTGGGCATGCTGCACCTCCAGACTCTGTTTGTACAGCTTAACTCCTGCTCTGGAATGACTGCTAAAGCCAACCCAAAAGAGAGTGATTTGTGGCCCATCTCCTCCAAAGGAGTTTCAAGCTTTTCCTCTTGCCAGGCCTTGTTTTTCCATTTGGAGCACAAGCCTGCTGCACACCTGAATCTGATTCCTTGCCACCACATGCAAGGCATCTCTCAGAGCACCAGCAGGGCTGAGGGGGCTTTACCACCCCTTGCCCACTTTCTGTAGAAAGGCCAAATGTTATCTCCACGTTATATCCACCAGCAACATCCATGACTTCTCGGGGTGCTGTTGGTGTTGTCCCCAGGCAGGGTCCCTGTGCTTAGAGCAGGGAGCAGAGCTCAGCCTGCACTGCTGTGCACAGCACAGGCTCTGTGCAGCTGCACTCCAGGTGAACTTTTGTCTTGCTAAATGATGGCAAGGGAAGGGATTATTTTTGCCTCACTGTGGCGAGTGTTCCGCCTTCACCCTGAACACATGTCCCAAATATTTCCATGTTCTCAAGATAACTTCAGAGATAAGGGGTTATTTAACTCTGCCAAACTGTGGCGTTTGTTCTACACAATGTATAACTGGCAAATATTTATGTGATTAACATTTGAATTCAAGCATACTTTAGTAGTACAAAGATATGATTAGTCTTACCAGAATATGAATTTTTTAATGGACGTGGCTCCCACTTTCCAGCAAAGATTTAATAGCTGAGTCCTGCAGAGAAGTCTCCATTTACTGAACTTTCATAGCTTTAAAAACATCCTAGGGTACATTTTCTAGCACGCAGCATGGCACAACACAGAATTTAAATGAAATACAGTTTTCGAAATGAACTAACAAAGTGCATATTGTTACTACCCTAATCCTTTCCATTTTTTTAGCCAAAATCATATAAATGATTGTACTTACAATGGCCATGACTCTGGTGGTTGAAAGCAGCATAATTTCTTTTCAGCCTGACGATCTGGAACAGGGGCTGTGAGGCTCTGAGCACACCTTGGGGTACTTCCTCAGCCTTCTGTGCTGCAGTGGAAATCTGCTGACATGTCCAGCATGCAGGAGCAAGGCATGGAGGCAGACAGGCTCACACAGCTGTTTTAGAGCCTCCACAATCCTGATGCACACGGGTAGATGAGACAGTAGCAGTGACACAGGCCCTTCCCTTTTGCCCCAACATGTACATCTGTGGCTTCTGCCAAGTTCCAGCTTAATGTGACTCTGACCCCTACCATGTGTCCCAAAGGACCCGGGCTCCCAGTACAATAGCTCTGCCAGAAGTTCCTGAGCTGCAGGATCCAGCCATTGGGACTTCCTATGAACTTCTCCCAGATTGTCCTTGACCAAGTCTACCTTTTCTGCCTTCACACCATTGTCCTGACATCAGAAAGTGGCTCCCAAGCTCCATAGAAGAGGGCAGAGATCAATTTGCATGTCAGTGTGTTTGGAGATAGATAAATGAAAATAAAATAGCAGAATCATCTCAAATTGCAAAGCCCACTCCCTTCTTCCATTACTTCAAACAGTTAAGTAATCTCAAAATGCAAAACTCAAAAAAACTCAAGCTGGTTTGGGGAAGAAACAAACTGAAACATACGTAACATGTTTTGTCCCTAATGATGATGAGGACAGTCAGTGGCCACAAGAATTGCCTTCCATGTGCTACTGAGGATTCAAAACTATGAATCTGATACAAGTAGCTGGGTGTGCAATAACTGCAGAATCAGCATCTTGTTTTGAAAGGACTCCTGCAAACCCTGCAGGAACATTTCAGTACTAGATGGTGTTGCTATGGGCACCAAAAGGAAGCTTAATATAAGAGAAACTCTCTTAGGAATTCATGGGGGATGGGTGTAAACAGTTTACGTACATAAGAACCGGAATGTCCCTGGCACTAAAAAGCAAATAGCTTTGGGGGTTTTTTTATGTTCTGCTAATAACATTTTACTGTAGGTCTTTTCAGAGGGACAATATAAGTCGGTACTTTTTTGCAGAAGTTGCTTAAAGTGAAGTATAAGTAATCAAGTTCTGTAAGGTATATCTGCATCCTGTGTAGCAGAAGCACAATGAAATCTGGGTGCTACAGACATGTAATTTCTCTGTAAAAACAGATGTTAAAATGGGAACGAAAAATAAGGGAAATTAAAGAACTGCAGTTCCCTCTAGTATTCAGGAAAGAGGATGCCACTTTGCATTTGAGTGCAGATCAAACTTTATTCGAGAATCACATTGGCAGGGGACAGCCAGATGATTTAATTCATGGCTAGATTTCTCCCATTCTGGCTCTCTCTCTGCTAGTGTAGGCTACCTAAGTGGATAAAAAGAAAAAAAAAAAAGTAACCAGCGTAGAATAACACCAAGTATATCTCAAGACAGACAAAGAGAATGCCAAATTAAATTCTTGATGTGAAAAGAATGGGACAATGAGCCCGTCTCTCCAAGATACCTTCGGAGAGGTTCCATTCCAGTGCTTTCCTTCTTGCTTGCTTGCACTATTTTTCATTGATGCATACCAAAGAAACCCTGAAAGCCTTTTACTATTTCTTATTTTCTTTTTCTTTTCACTATGTGGTATAAGTTCTTTTTTAAATAATATTTTCCTGCCAATGTTAAAGCATTTCCCATTTTTCTAGTTTGCTTCTGACACCTAGCTGTGATCAACAATGCTTTCCACTGAATCACTTCTTTCATCTATTCAGCTTCTGTTTTTTCCCTTATCTCCTCTCCCCCCTTCACCAGTTTACCTCTCATTAACCCTCAGGGTTCCAAACATATTGTCTCTCCCAAAGATACATATTTGTATTCAAACACAAGCAACTTTTGCTTGCTAGCTTCAGTTTCCATAATTCTCTAATAGAGTAGCTGTGTGTAGTACATACCTTTTACAGCACAGTGAACAATAAACCCAGACACTAATTTATACTTGTGCATTGTACACTGTTCCCCCTCACCTTTTCCCTCCCTGAACTGACAGTCACATGAAATCTCATTCTTCTCTAATGGAGGAAATATAATTCAAGCCACATGTAAAAATCTTCTTGACTAGAAGTTTTGATTGACCAACAAAATAATTATTTTCTAAAAGTCACTTTAACTGATTGTGATATATTTAAAACCCTGTTTTAACTTGCAAAAAATAGTGGTACAATAAACTCAGTTTCTGCTACTTTAAGATATACAGGAGGTTTCTAGGAAACAAGATGTGTTTTACCTACATTAATATATTTATGGCTTGTTTTCTGCCATACAACTGCCTTTAATTTTCTGAGGATGAAAAATAAGAAAAACCCAAGAGATTTACTGCCTAAGTTTTAGCTATAACTTTTGTGCTTGAAACTGGTGAAAACAGCTGGAAATATATCCAACTACTTGTGTAGAAAACCCTCTCTGCTCTCGCTCCAATTACTTGTGCAACCAGCTCCTATCATGAAGTCAGATAAAATTAATATGAAGTTTTTCAAAATGCGTGTTGTGTAGCATGAGATGAGAATGTAAGCTCAGAAGCACACAGAGAAGGCTCATTGCTCATCCTGGCAAATACCATACATGTGTCAATAAATTTACATAGGTACCTCTATTTAAGAAAAAATAAGATAGTATACGGGACACTATGTAAAAATCTTCAGAATTCATCATGGGTGTAAAAGGAAAACATTTTGGGAAACACATTTGTTCCTTCCTCTTCTATGTGTTATTAACATTTGCTCTAAATAGAGGTTATTCAGGAGCCATAGAAAGGTTTGCTTTGTTAATACTTTAATGGATGTGTTGGTTGGAATTTGGTGCAAGTTTCTGTGTACGAATATCTCAACTCTGAAACTTACAGCTGGATGATTTGATGTTTATAAAACACAAATGAGTCTTTCTTTTTTTAATTTAGGCAACATTTCTCTTGATTTTACTATGTAACTAATCATTATAGTTTGACCGTGAAAAAAAAATCCATAGAAAACTGAATACTACTTTCATATTTTTAAATAAAATGTTCATACTGGTTTATGGTAAACTTTCTCAAAATTCAGTAAAATTCTAACATGATTCAATGCAGTCTTTGAGCAAAAGCAAATTACATCCAAGAACATTCTCATAGATATTAAAAATAATTGCCATCACTAAAAATTTCAAGTTTGTGCCAGGAGCAAAATAAATACCTAAGTTACATTTTGTGCAAGTGGTCCTTGCTAAATTAATCCTCAGAGATACTCAGTCTTTCATAACTTAATCACTCCTTCATCTTATTACTTCACAAGGTTAGTTTTCTATTACAGAGGAACTTACTGCTGTATCAAAGGCTTAATTGAGCTCCTTTTAAAAAATCATGATTGTCACTACAAAATCATGCATCCAGTGTAAGTGTGTTTATAGAGAATTTACAGCTTTAAATTTCACTTAGAAAAAAAGCCTTATACTTTCCTGCAGGTTCTGAATGCAGATTTACTATAAAATAAGTGAATAATAATACCAGGTTATTTTGGAAAGTGTTCTTTCATGCAATCCCTGCATTTAGCACAATCCCAAAATGGCAGCCCAACAGGTGGTCCTTTCATAGCCTTCAGCCCAAACAATCGGGACAAAAAGACACCAAGAATCGAATGTTCTTCAGGATTTAAAAAGCTGTTCACTTCCCTTTGTTCATTTTCAGATTTAGCCATGTTCATTATTGTTGAGCCACAAATGCAGGACATTCTTTTTTGACATTTTGCCATAAATAGACACTGACTGGGGCTGACTAGCCAGCTAGCTGCTTTGTCACATGCAAGCGGAAACTACTTCACAAAGCAAATGCATTCCTGTTGCCTCAATGGCCCCGGCAAGCACCGGTTGTGACATGCGGCAAATCTGGCAAAGTCTAGGTTAACAAAAGTATGGGTGACAAAGGCTGAAGTTTCTCTTCCTATATTTTCCTCCACAGTAAGTATTTAATTCTGGCCTAATGAATTTGCCTGGAAGACTGGGTGTCACGTTGACAGCCTCTTGAATGTCTGAAAATATACTTTTGCTTTGTGGACTCTCTTTGGAGGGAACGATTAGTTAACCAGCAACGACAGACTTCAGGGGTGAAATCTAAGGTGAAATGCTTGTTTCTCAGTATTTTGAAAGTTGTGAAAGTTTCTCATTACAGTGATCTCAATCTCAACATCCATAACAAAAGATGGACCCAGTCCTATGGGTCTTTAATGATGCGAGGAGCCCTTACAGCTGCCTTCACTCTGCTGCGGGGAATTACACAAGTAATGAGCATAGAAGCACTGATCAAGCTTCTTCCTTCGTGTGTTTGAATAAGTGTATAGAACACATCTTGTAGAAAAGGCAGAGATACAATCTGTTCAATAATAGTAAAAGAATTTATCTTCAAATTTTTAAATTCCCAAGTTAAATTCTCTCCTGCTACTGTGTATTTTAAATGGAGTACACACTGCAGTGTGGTTTTTTATTTGTTTTGTTGTGGGGGGCTTTTTGTCTTCCCCCCTCTTTTTTTCTTTTTTTCTTTTTTTCTTTTTTTCATTTTTTCTTTTTTTCTTTTTTTTAAACATCTCCTGCCTAAATCAAAACTTCCAGGGTCTTCCACTGCTATTATCATGGAAATTTTCCAATGCTCATCTGAGTCTAGGGTTTCTGATGCACACCAGAATGTGGATGAGATCTGTTTTTGTAGCAGCCCTGGTGTGTGAGTGAAGGTTTGATACTGTACCCTTGTTAACCTGTTAGATTGAAATTAGACACTGATAACACCTTAATATTAAATTTTTAGTGGAAAATGTGACTTGCTTCGAACAGTCTTATGAAAAGATGAGTTAATGAAGCTGATGTTAAATGCCGTTTGTCATTGGCATGTTTGTTTCGTGGTTTACCTGAGCTCACTGTATGTGGAGGAATCAGTTAATAAATGAATTAAAGCACAAAAGCTCTTAACAACCTGAACATATTTGGGCAAACCTCCTCATTGCAGGCCTCCCCTTCCAGGGAAAACATTCACTGGGATGTTTTCCTTGCAAACCTTCACAGAGGGCTGAGTCCTTGTGGTGCTCCTCCAAAGGAAGAGGCTCCTGCCTTTCTTTGTGGTACAAAAGCAAAATTGTTCAACTTTTCAATGCATCCATGTAAAATCCATAACACTCATAGATTTAAGGGGGAAATCAGTTAGTAAAATGTTTAGGCAACAATCAGTCAGAATTATTATTGGGTGCTAAATGATGAATAAGCATTGTCAGAGGATTTTGGCTTATTTCAACCACAAAGTACACATAGACCAGAAAAGTCACCATGTAAAAAAACACAGTAAAATGACACAAAAGAGGGACGCAATGATCTTTCCAGCCTTATATTTATTTTTAATTTTATTCTAATCTATCATTCCAAATTTTCTTAGCTACTGCTTTAAATCAAGATATCTGTCATTATTGAAAATATTTTTATAGAACAGCTGCATGCAAAATCCACGTTTCAAGTTAAAACTCAGGGAAAAAAGTAATTCTCTTTGTATGGGAGTGTGATTTAAGGGAAGAAAAGTAGGAGTCACAGGATGCAGAGAAACTTCACTAGAATATATCAAACAGAACTGGAAGTCAATTAATGAGGAGGTAGAAGCAGGGAAGCATTCATCTTTACCTCTCTCCAGACAGCAATAAATCTCTTGCAAATTTAGCTGTCAGAAATGATTGCTTTGTTTTCGACAAGTGGCATTACTTCCTCTTATACTGGAATTAAAATTGATTGAAATTGATTCATGACTTTTCAATATTTCCCACACCCCTTCATTCCTTTCAATTTGAAAACATTATTTCTGTGAAACAAGCACAGATAAAAACAGCTTATATGTTTCTGGATTTTGTTTTTGTTTCTTTCTTTGAGATATCTAAGTATCAAGATGAGAGAGAGACTGGTAATTAATTTTCCTTCCAAGAAATGCTTTCAGAAACAATGCTTTCCTAAGGGAATGTGTTTTTCCAAATTGTTTTTTTACTGATTTTTCTGGGTCAAAAATAGGAACAGAATAATTATAAATTCTTAAGCAGCCACACAGAATGGTTCAAATCAGAACAAAAGTTTTGCTATGCTGCTTGGAAGGATTTTCCATGTGAAGTCTGGCTTCTGCTTTCAGACCCACCTGGAGGAAGGGCAGTGAACAAGCAGTGATGCCAAGTGGTGGGACTGGCCCAAGGAATGGGGCCAAGGAGTAGAGAAGCCTGATTTGAGCAGGGACCCACAAGGGAAAGCAGAGTGCACTGGTGCTTCAAGGAGCTTGTGGCGTCATGCTGTGGTGAAACGCGTAGCTCTGCCTGCACGCGTAGCTCTGCCTTCACTTCTTTGGTTTCAGCAGCTGTAACACTCTGCTTGTTTGGATTCAGTGGCAGGACCATTTAACTAAAATCTTGCAGCAACACACTACAGTAAAATTCGCATGTCTTTAGTCTGTAGCGTTACTAAGAAAACATCATATTGAGAAGTCTGCTTATTCTTGTTCCAGGTACCATTTTAAGAGCAGGATCTAAATTAAAGCACCATTTTAAGTGCAGGACCTAAATGCATCCTGAACATTTCTTGATCCATCATGACATCAGCCTTGTAAGAAAGCTGGTTTTTATGATCCCCCATTTGCCTACAGGGAACCAAGGGATAAAACTTGGTTAAGATCAATGGGCTTGCACAGAACTTCACCAGTAATTATAAGGATGGGGAAAGCACTGGATCAATCCCTGCTAAATCTCAACAAAGCTGTAACCATGATAACATCTTTTCTCCCTGAATATAGGCCTTTGTATTCAATCTAATTGAATTCTTTGTTTTCCAATGTTTCTACTCCATTGTATTTCAGGCCTTTGCTGACTTCAGTTATAGAACCCCACATGATGCCAGGGTGCATTGCTTTAGAAGTGAGGCCAGCATGTCATCCTTATAATGACACATCGGCAGCACTCCAAGGACTTCCCTTATCCCAGTGGGCCTTTTCATATGTTCCAAGCAGTAAATAATGAGAAGATCACCAAAAGCTTGGCAGAAAAGTGGAGGACAAGGGCAGTAATCTGAGCAAGAGAGAGCAGGTGGGGAACGGACCCATGATTGCTTAGCTAACTTGTCAAGAATGGGAGTGACTAAAATAAATATAAAGCAGCTGGAGTCACTGGGAGCAGTCTGGGATAGGGTGGGAAGGAAGGCAGCATTTCTTTCTTGCCGTGAAGGTATGCCATGTTCTTGGTGATTAGTACCTGTTAAACCTGTTTTTCTAAATCTTGCTATACTAAATTTTTTCCCTCAGAAGAACACAAGGAAGTAATATTCACTGTTGCCACACAGTGGTCTTTGGATGACTGACATAGTGAAAGGCTATAACAAATATTTTGTAATTAATGAAGTCTATGGAGTTACAAAAATGACTATATAATCTCCATAAAAACTAGATTGTGAAGCCAATTCCTTTCTTAATTAATCCTCCAACAGCCCTGAACCCTTGTTATAAGCAGCAACATTGATATTACTTGAGAGAAAATTGGTTCCTGAAGCCTCTAGCCATTGCAGGCAGAATCATGGAGCTCTGTGTCGCTAGGAGTCAGAAACACCTTTTCCTGAGAGGTTCTGAGGGAGTAATAGTCTGGTTTTCTTCTGCACAGAAACAGCTCTCCTCTATGCATTTAATGACCTGATAACCTTTAGACTTCTTGGTGTCTGTGCAACCTGCAGCAACAGCAACCTGTCAGAGTCACGTAACCAGAATTGGTTCCTTCCTCTCCTGTCAGACTGCTTTTCTTTGTTTTCATCTTCTCTGTGCTAACAGCCCTTCTATGTAGCATCCTGCAAGGTCAATCTCTGGCACTCTCCTTTGGCACATCTTGTAACACCCTGGTCTCCTCTCTACCTGTATAGCTATCTGTGCTCTGTAAGTGTCTTCTCTTCTGCAGCTCCAAAACCTGGAACAACCTTACTTTGTCTCTTGTTGACTCTCTGTCTTGTTTCAAATTGCATTTGAAATAGCTTTTCACCTTTGCTATATCTATTTTTTTCTGTACACTGCTTGCTTGACTTGTAATTGCATTCAAGGCCCTCAGTGAAATGCTTTGGCACAGCTAAAAGGCAAGTCCATATACACATGTCCAGTATTAAAGGGGAAATCACAGGCCAGAAGAGTTTTCATTTGATACATGCTGTTGTAAAACCAAAATGGAGATTAAATACTCCCTGCAAGTTTGAGTTTGGAACTGATGCATCCCTCAGCCTATGCTGGAGGGTGTTTCTCCATGGGTAAGAAACAATTAGCATCAGCAAGTTTTCACATACTGATTTATAAATACTCTCCATTTGGCAGTATTTTTCCTCCTTTGCTGTTTAGGACATGTACTAATGAAGAACTAAGAGTGTGAGAGGAGAAGGTCTCTCATCCCCACAATGTAAGAAATGGTATTGTCATAAGCCATTGCAACAGGTCAGTGAAGGTTTTCAGCTGCACTGAGGAACTCCTGTGCTGTCTCACATTAAACCATGGTAGATAATTTGGGAAGTGTGATGTTGCACCCTGCCGCTGAAGCTAGAGGCAGTAGAATCTGCTTAGCTGTGTAATCTGAACAGGCTGCCTTCCCTCAATGGTAGTTTAGTCTGTATTGAACAGATGGCTCTTTCTGCTTTCCTCTCTCATTTTATGATGCTATACTTGTGACAACAAATTCAGAAAAATTAATGCGAACATGAAGGCAATAATCCATATTTTTTTTTCTTTCATGAATTTTGTGCAAAGTAGTTCAAGATTTGAGATTGTTTGATACTGCATACCTTCTTGACCAGAGAAGGGTTAGCTTAAGCAAACATGAGGTGTACAAAATTACTGGCATAAAGTGTGCCTCTCATTACCATGACAGACATCTCTGCAACTCTGCAGACGTCTTGCTTTCTTGCTGATACACACGTTACACACATGAAGCTCCAACTACATAGTTAGTTACTACATAGTGGAGGTTAGAGTACTAGGAAATTAAGGGAAGTTTCTTCATTATTTAAATAATTTAGATGACTCAGAATTTGGGTTGACAACAATTCTTCTGTATAAAGGTAACTAAAGACTCAGAAACAAAACAGAGCAAGAGACAGCTTACAGACCAGAGCTTGATGAAGACCTGATCATGCTATGTGTTTTCAGTAAGAGATGAGAGTCTTTGATGGGAAGCAGCTACACTGGCCTTGACGACTCAAGGGGAGGTGACAGTTTCCATTAAATGCAAAATTCTGTATGTATTAACTATGTATGAAATAATGTAGCATATGCATGTACAGCTGTATAAGAGACTACGCATTAGAGAGTTATTAGAATTATCACAGAACAGGCTACAAAGGCATAGCTTTTTTTCTCTCACAAGCATTAGTAGGTGTATAATTCTAGTTTCGAGCCAAATGAGTTTGTGGCAATTGATTTAGCCTGGCTGTTGCTAAAAAACTTGATAACAGCATATTGCAGAACTTGTGAAATAGTTCATAATTAAGTAAGAAATGTTATTATATTTATGTATAAACAACTTATTTGTATTCATAGTAGATTGTCTCCACAAATCTGTTCTTGTCTCAGAGCCAAATAGAAATTTAATGTCATTGTTATGTTTAGGTGAACATCACGCTCTTATATTCCCCTCTGTTTGGCCTTGAATAAAAATCAGAGCAACAATAATATAAATGCTATGAAAGAAGTCATGAACAGTAGCCCATCTGTACTGGACAGAATTCTACAAATCAATTAGATGGTCATACAAAGCTAATCAGATGTGGATGAATCAACTGTGGAAATAAAATGGATTGAACTCTTACGTTTATTGTTCATGTACAACCCTTTTTAATAATCAAGATGGGTAAATTACACTAATTAACCTTTAAAAATTTAGATGATTTCTAAATAATACCTTCAAACAATGCCTATTCTTTTCATTGTTATTTTAAGTGTTTTGTCCATGACAAGGCAGTTTCATTAGATCTACAGAAGCCGTTGTTTTAAGTTGTGTTTTCTTTTTTCCTATTTCTCAACCACTAGATTTTCTACAGTGTGTTCTCCTACCTCTCCCCCATCAGATAGCATCTAAAGTCAGAAGAATCCAAATTCATATATCCTAGGAAGAAACATCAAGAAAACTTGTCTCCTGGAGACACACTGAGTTGGGTCTCACTGCTTTTGGGTGGGATGGATTATCTGATGTCCTCAAACCCTCTTCCTAACCACAGGAGCACCTTATCTGTGCTAGTGCAGTGCTGGCAGCAATGGCAATGTGCAGCCCAGTCCCTCTGGACAGGTTGCCTGGATCCTTAGGAACCCGCAGGGCTGGGGACAGTTTCATCCATTTTCTGCCACGCTTTGAGGTAGTGAGCAATTATGAGAGGTTCTGTGGGTTCCTGTGAGAGCATGGCTAAAGGAAGAGCCCTACGGCTGCAGAAGCCTGGAGCATTTGACAACATTTCAGCTGGAAGGATTATGGAAAACACTCACTTTAATGGAGCAAGGGAAAAGACATCTGTAAGGGAATCTTTCTGAAGACTTTTTATTGCCCCTCCAAAGCCCCCTCTCCAGGTTTTCATTGAGAAAAGGATGGCTACTGCTACAGCATTTGCTACTGTAGAAAAATGCATTGTTTATTCTCACTGGTGCAAATGTTTCGTAAACTGATCAATTAAAAATTTACTTTTATTCACTATTTTTACTATTCATCCCTTAAAAATTTATTTGCAGCATTCTGGGGTTAAAATTTCTCAGTATTGTTGTCAGGCCTTAATTAAAACAAAAGAGATAAATTGTGGTGTATTAAATAAATAAATAAATAAATAATCCAGGACAGATCACAATAAATTGGATAGAATGGTGAATGGTTTGAGTTTTCTAAATTACTGATATTACCTGCTGATATGAGGGCTGTTCAAAAGGGCACTTCACTTTTGGGTTTATTTATTAAAATCCTGCACTCAACTGTAAGAAATTAGCCTCCTAGAGATGAATCGTTCCCTACTCAGGGGAGCCTGAAGCAAGGAAACTGATCATGCACACATTGCAGAACTGCACAGTAACACAAGCTCCAATGTTTTGCTACATCTCTCACAAGGTGCTAAACAACAATGTGACACAAATGTTCTTGGCGTAATAGTGATGTTCTTAGACATCTTCCTCAAATAATTAATGCCAAATTCACAGTGTTGTACAATTATCCTTTTTATCTTGTAACTGAAAGCCCTTACTAACTGAGGTGCAGTGTGAAACACAGACTATTGGACTCTGACAAAACCTGGAAAGATCAATAGATCCGCTTTCAGGTAAGCATAAATAGGAGACAGAACTTTATATGTGAATTTTATATATTGAAGCTGGGATAAAAATCTCTCTTGAGTTCTTGCACTGGAAACAAAGTTTCCTTTCAGCTCCTGGTTGTGTAGGGGGAGTTTTAGCATTTCCTTCAAAGCACGCTCCTTGCAAACACCAGGTAAGTGCCTTGGCAACCTTGACTTTGCAATCTCTCTCCAGCAGGACATACACACGATGATCCATCTCTCTTTTCCAGTGAGTTTACAGCATAGTAAGGTTGCAGTTTTTGATAGTGTGGAATAGCTGTACACTAGAAAAATGATAACCCTGTTCTGGGTAAATTAATTAAGCAATGCACTTCTTAATTACCTGGAATTTTAATTGCACATGTGAGGGAAAGGTTCACAGAATTTCATCTGAACCTCAGGATATATCATCCTGCAATTGGTTGCAGTTACATTCAGTGTAAGATTTCCCAAATGGGACCACCTTCTATCCAAAATTAATATTGTGTAACCCAAATCTGGGTAGTAACAGGGAAGAATGATAAAAGGAACAGGAAAATCCACCTGATCAACATGTGGCTTAAAGCTGGCATAGAATAAGAAGGAAATCTGAAAGGTGCAGAAGCAGGCTGTCCCTATGTGCTCACAGGCAAGCCTGCAGGGAAGACTACCAGACTGGCTGAAAAGTGAGCTTTTGCTGGAACTCAGGGGAAAATGAAGTTTATACCCTTTGGAAAAAGGGGCAGGCAACTCAGGAAGAGTACAAGGTTGCCATTAAGTAATTTACAGTGAAAATTAGAAAGGCAAAAGCTCACTTTTATCATTCTTCCCTGTTACCAATGGGATTGAGGAAAACACCACCTGTGCTCCTATCCCTTCAACCAGTTACCTTAGCATCCTGAAGTCCTTTTAAACTGCCCTAGAACTTCTTTCCTCTGCCTCATCACTGACAACCCCAGTCAATCAGAAGTAGGTAATAATCAGATGTTACTCATTTCCTAGTAACATCTCTTACCTGAACCCTAGGGAGGCAGCAGACTTTGAGATGGATCCAGCCAGCGTACGGGGCCTTCAGTTTCCCAGAGAAGGAAATCACTACAACAATTACCCTTCTGTCTTTCTTAAAACCCATAGTGGCAATGTGTCTGATTGACTGACTTGCTCTGGGGGAATCCTGGGTAGACCTTCACCTTCACTAGCATTTGCTTGATTATTGAGTTCCAGAGTCTCATACCAATTCCACAAATGCACCTGAAGAAGACAAGAGAGGCTGGTAGGGGACTCTCTTGCCTTGCAAACATCTTTTAGGTTCCTTCCTTTTTCCTGATGGCAAGAAGCTCAGGGTTCCTCTGACTAGCTAAGCTTCCACTTACTTTTCTCTCAGGTATGAAGGGTGTGACTCCACCAGTCTATTTCTCTAAAGTTTGCCTGTGAAAGAACATAAGTGCTTTTGTGGAGACACCTCTACTTGTCTGCATCATGGCAGGGATATCTATTGTACAGCACCAGGCATTCTCCCTGCCTGTCAGTCCAGATCTCTTTAATTTGCAAGTAATTTGAGAAACTTTTCTTCTAGTTTTCTTGTAAGATGGTATCTCAGTCTGTGAGCAAATCCACTGCCATCGAAATAAAAAGCATAGAGCAGATTTCATTGATTTAGGCTCACAAGCAAGTGTGCTGTTTATTTAAAGCCTGTCTCACCTTCAACATGTGGACATTTGAGAGGATTTCTCAGCATCACTACCCACTCCCTGGTGCCTTAAGTTTTAGCTTTCAGATTTTCAGATTCTGTGCTGCCTAGGGGTGTAGTTCTGAGCCTCATATTAAGCACTAGTAAGCTCTCTTCACAGAGTAGGTAGACAAAACAAATCTTTTTCCTGCTTTCAGCCCAACAGCACAGAACTGTGAACTAAAGAGAGAAAACAAGAAGGATGAGACCTCAGAACCTGAAGCTGTAATTGGACAAATAGACCCCAATACGCAAATGGACCAAAACTTATAAAAATGTAAGATCTCGTGACCAGTCAGCCATTTTGTGACCATTCTTAGTCCACCCAGGTTGTAGCCCTGGTCAGGCTCCTGTCCTACCCAAGGTGGATCCTGGAGGCCTTTCAATAAATACCTACTTTATTCTCTAGCTCTGGCCAGTCTCTGTTTCAGGTCAGCCTTCCCAAGGCATCACCCCTACTCTCTCAGTCAGTAGTCTAGATGCTGAGACTGCTACTCTGCTTTTGCTTGCAATCTTTGGTTAGCTCTCAGACCAGCTGCTGCAGCTGCACTTGTCAGCAAGCACTGGAGTGTTTCAGATGCAGAGGAAGAACAGCAGAATTTATAGCTCTGGGAAAAGGATGGTGTAAGTGGTCAAACCTGCATCCATTTTACTATGGGGCTGTGGTGAGAGCTCATCTTTCTGCAGAAATAGTCCAGACAGTAGAAGTCAGTTGTAGAAGGTAAAACCCAAGGAGACAAAAGGCAAGTAAGGATAAACTGGTAAGATCAGAAACAGTGAACCGCAGAAGAGAATCCTGTTACTCTATGTCTCTTCACATAAAGCCATACAGCAGAGGAAGGGAAACTTGCAACAATTTGGCAGACCTCTGAAAAAAGCATGTTTAACATTCAGCTCAAAGCAGAGAATATTTTCCCACTGATTTTTTACAGTATAGGAATATTGGCATTAAGCAATCAAGAGAGTAAGAACTTGAAACCAAAGAATGGCAAAAGACTAGGAACAAAGCAAGATGAATGCCACATGACATTCTCAAGTTTGTCTGTCACATGTATTTGTTAGATTATATAGCGTTAAAAAATTACCATCCAAAGTACATCTGCTGTTGTTTCCTTAGCTATTCATTATGCTTTTAACCCTTAACTGCTACCTTACTGCCATCCTAAGAAAGAGGAGAGTTCCAAAGCAAGAGATCTTTCAAGTAGCCAGCAATTCACTACAGAAAAAGCCACTTTGAAACAGCTAATGCAGTCCTTGTAACCAGTATCTCTTGAGGAAATCAGCTGCAATTCTTTTCAAGAACTGACCCCAGTGAGGATTCTAGGTTTTCATATATATATATATATATATATATATGCACTTGTCCTAATGTGCTGGAGTCCAGGGCCCATAGAAAATTCCTCAAGCTGCCCTAGGGGGTCTGAGACCCCAGCTGGAACACCAAGAAGGCATTGCCTTTGACCTTAGTCCATGGGAAAAGCTTCCAACACTCATAGATGAACTAAAAGCGACAAAGGTTTGAAATAAATAGTAGTTTAGTTTGTCACAGAGTGCAACTTTGTAGTTTTGGATTTTTAGAATAGAAGTAGATGAAGGCAAGATGGAGGATTCTGGGCGGTGACCCATGTTGTTCTTCTCCATCTTCTGTGGTGATTTGACACTGAGGCATTGGTAGAACGAATCTGAAGTAAAAACTGTGTGTCTAGAATAGGTAGTGATTAGTGCTACAAAATTATAAATCTAGTATGTTTTAAGAGTTAATTAGACCAAAAAACCTTTAAAACGACCTTGCAACCTCCGCCCAGGGGCTTTGCCAGCTCTGTCTTTCAGCAGGTTAAGCCTTGTGAAAGGGTGGCTTGCACACCATGAGATAAAAAACAATAAACATCTTCCGAGACCGAAAGCTGCAAGCTCCACTTTCTTTCAAAACCCTGGTACAAGACTTTGTGGAAAAAAAAAAAACAACCACCCAATTAGGGAGTTCCCAAGGAAAAAACCCTCAACACTAATGTAAACCAACACCACAGAATTTTAATACTAGACAAATATTTCAGGCCTAGGACCTGCCAAGTAACTTTTTTTCTAAGGCTTCACTCCGGAATTTTCCCAAGAAAATTACATACTGCCGAAGTACCTCTACTGCAAATGCAGTAGCCATAGCCACCATGCACTACCTTGCACTGCAATGCATCTGGGTGGAGGCTACTGCTTTATAAAAGCTCAATCCCTTTGCCCATTCCTCCTGGCCCTAACAGCCACCTCCTACCACCCCTTCAAGTCCTGTTTCAAGTGTGTGGTGTGGCAACTCTACCCACATTGTACTCTTTTGAGCTATGGCTCCTGTGCCAGAGGACCAAAAAAAGAAGTAAAACATATCTACTTGAAGAAAGCAAGCTGCAGCTCACTGTGCTGGTTCATTAAAACATCCCTCATAAAATATACTGTTAGGATGTTCAACAGTGGGAATGCTTCATGTAATGAGTTGTCTCTGTAGGATACTGTACCGATTTGTTTTCAACCTTCAACTGCAACACTACCTCTTTGTATCCACTGTTGAATCTGAGGCACTCAGATCTCTTCCTGGAAGGACAACAAGCACCTTAGAGGTTACTATCATACTGTCATGCTCCCTGGAGCCAGGACAAGAGCTCAAGCAGCTTTCTCTCCCATCTCTGCTGGTTCACCTCCAGAGAAACACTAGCTAGAGTTACTGTAACAAATGTTATTGTGGACAAAAAGACAAGGTCACAGAAAACACCTACTGTTCTTCAAAGGCTGTGTCAAGTCAATACTGTTCATAACACCTGTTGGAGACTGATACAGGGACATCAACAATATGACTGCTGTAAGCAGAGCAGTTTACATAAAACTCCCTCGGTAAAAGCTACTTTTATTCTAAATTGAAATAATGACAGACAGTAAATAAAAACTTGGATAAATAGAAAATGGTTTATTAAAACAAACAAACAAAAAACAAACAAGTCACAATACAAGCCCTCTTCACTGTCTGGCCAAAGGTCTGACTTTAAGCCAGCATCCACGCTTCAAAAGCCATGTAAGCATGCATATGGAAGGGAAGTCGGTGCCTTGCTGGCATGCTCCTCAAAATCTCACCTGGGATGGCTTTTTAGAATACATTGTTTGTCAACAGGTTATGAAATTTGAATTCCCAAAAGACACTGAAAAAGTAAAGAACAGTTGTTTTTATTTACAAATATAGGATTTCTATAAACACCTGTCACACAGAAACGCAATCTGCTGCATTTCTAACAGCAGTGAAAACAGTGATAAATACAGAAAAAAACCCCATAGGTAAGCATGCATTCTGCAAGATTTTGGGAATTTTTTTCCCCAAGTCAGTTTATTTCTGCGGAAGTATTTAATTTCACAAGTCTATGCAAACTACTCACATGAACAGTATCCCAAAGATAGTCCTTTTGAATACTTAGTCACCAAGAATTACACGTGAGATGTAGCTTTTGTGTGCAGGTTAAGACTTTTCACATACAAACAATGCTGTAGTCCTCCTTTATAACAGAAGGGAACGGATTATTAGAATGACATTCCTGAAACATTCCTCATTTTAAAGTATTTCATTAATAAGGCTGCTTTTAAACAAATTACTCTGAAAGAAAGCTTTCAAGATCATCCAAAAGGAGCTTATATGCATGCTTTGTCTTCATTGCTAGTCATGTCTAATGAACACTACTCAGGTCCATGGTTTAGGTATGTATAAATCATGATGATTCTGAAAACACTTTTATCGAAGAAGCTGCTCAGCCTCCTTGGACTTGCTCTCTTTTGTTTTCCTCAGTAATGCTTGTTTTATAGCATTGATCTTTTCATCAAGTTCAGCCAGGGAATAGCTCTGCTAAAAGAACAAAATAAAAATCACAATCATTTACATCTTGTAATTGCTAGAGAAGTGGCTTATCACTTGATACTTGAGGTCACTGCATATTGCACTAAGTGACAGAACTACCCCTGCAGAATTGTCTGAATCTAGTCTTTGCCTATTTAAATTTAAAGAAAAAAGAATGCGAACTTGCAAGAAAAACAGTCCTAATCATGAATCAAAATATTCATGCTACTTCTATTAGATGCTTGTTTAGTCTGCTCATAAAAAACTCTAAGAAATCCCTTTATGTTAAAACACCAGATGAGACTACCTAGATTTTGCAGAACTTGGGTTTATAGCTAAAGGTTTATTTTCCTATTGCCCAATATCAAGCTCCTCTGTGCCACTTAAACTGACATTTTTTAATGTCTTCTTACACAAGCTGGTCATCATCCTTTTTATAAAAATATTTCACCCTAGGCAGGACTGTTTTTTCCTAAACAAGCCTACTTTCCCAAGTCTCAGATGGCTCATATCCCATTCTAAGCATTCTCCCCAGTCCATCTGTCTCCAAGAGTGATAGCTAGGAGCAGAAAAGGTTCCAGCCAGGGTCCCACCTGCACCAATGGTAACTTCTCTCTTGTGGCCTAAGAGGTACATGGTAAATGCATTCCCTTATGTGACAGTGTTGTGAAAATGGCAAATTTTACTGACAGATTAATATCTGCTATACTGTTGGATCATTCTGCAGTATTTCTGCCAAGCCAGCAGACTTTTGTCTTTTCATAAACCAATAAAGCAAATTGAAAAATAATTTTAAATCAACAAAAAGCACTAAGCCACAAAACAAAACCAGAAGACATTAATAGAGGGCTGATCAGAATACAGAAATTGCCTGTTACTCTCAGCTTGATTAACAGAATTATAGATTTGTTTAATTCTATCATACTCCTAACTGGTGAAAACCCTAGTACATATTCTTAGAAGACTCATTTCACTGTAACATCCATTAGCTTTCTGTCTCCTTCCCTCTCTCTTTGGCAGCAAGCTATCCAATACTGAAGCAGCTACTTCTGAGAACTTACATACTTGCTTCATAGAATTTCTGCTTACTTTCCACTCAAAACATCCTAAACTTAAGAAAAACAAGAGTTAATAGCACTTACATGGGGAGATCGAACCTTTCTCCTCTTGCCAGAACAGCTCTGAAGAAAGCACAACCAAAACAGACTTAATGTTACACTGACAGAAGATCACAAATAATTCTCTAACAACACTGTCAAGAGCCTTTAAAGTATAGAAAAAACACTGACTGCCATTCCATAGATTAAAGAAACCTTTTTTATAATTAAGTACTTTGAATCATGAGAAACACTACTGGAGAGAATCAGCTGTTGAAGCTTCTCCACACTTGGCAGTCAACAACTGTCAATTTAACTGAAGCTTCCTTCAGACAGAACTGAGCTTTTGAAACTGTCAATATTTTTGTCCCTAAAATTTGCCTATATCCACACCAATATTTATGCAAAACTTTGGATAGAATGTGCTAATTACTATGCAACACTACTATTGCCACCATCACAATTTTTTCCCTGATCCTCATTCTAGAGATCCTAAAGCACTTTCAATAGAAATTTCAGCTTATGAAAATGCATGTTTTAACTTCTGGTTTTCAGCCACTTGAAGGAATAGCCTCACAAATAAAAACTTTACTGATCTCCTACACAAATTTAAAAAATTAAACAAAAATGTGTACTATTACTATTGATTTTTATTAACTGACTCTTCTTTGGCTGGTCTTAAGGGAGAAAATATAAATTAAAATGCAATGAACAGTAAAAGAGACATTCTTACTGTTACACGGGGAAAGAAGAGCAAGATAACAGACAAGACATTTCTACAGTCAAATAGAGCCTAATGTAGTAACAACTAATGTTCTCTTTGTCCTAATGCTCTTTGGTGAGTGAAGGTTAAGTTGTACTATTCAGAGAGACAGCTCTGCCCAAAAACCAGAAATAAAGAAAACTAAGTCACAGAATCACATAAAGCAATTTTTAAACAGTTTACTCTCTCATCCTTTTGCAAGTTACTCACATATTGTTAGCATGTATAGAAGCCCAAATGATTTCAGCTGTTTTAAGCCATTTACCTTTTGTATCAAAAAACAAAACTTCAGTCAATTTTCTTGACGTAAGAAACACTTCAGATTTTAAGACAAGGGAAGAAATACAACCTGACACACTTCTTACAAATTAGTTAAGCTTGGGTGGCAGCACTTTTTTTTCCTCAACAGATACTTTCTTCTTTTGAGTGAGAAATTGGGTAAATATGAACATGATTAGATGGTCAACATGTAATATAACCACTACACAACGACAGAGTTGTTCACTAAAAGTATCTGCCCTCCGACTCTAAGTTTTTCACTGTACATCAAAGATTCAAGCACAAAAGGCACAAACACATTTAGATATGCTGAAAGAAGGTGAGAAAATTTCTTACTACAGATTGAAAGTATTCAGGAGACAGTCCTTCCAGCTCAAGGATTTTATCTTCAAGCTTCTTAATTCTCTGATAAATGTCTCTTGGTACTGGACCACCTAAATACACCAGTAGTAATGCAAAGAAATCAGGAAAAGTGCTTGAATAACTTATTTAACTAAAGATTGGAAATCTGACATATGAATTCTTCAGGATTAGCTATCAACCAGTAGCTGAACAAAATAAATAGATGGGATAATATAAAGCAAGTATAAATAATATGATCCAGGATAAAACCTGGTTGATAAGCCAGTGCAGTCAATGAAAGCAGTAAGACAACTTTATGTAGTTGGCTGAAGTAAGTCTGCCAAGGTCCCTGAAACAACTAATGATCACTTTTACAGTATATTGGTCATACATGAAATGTTGCCACTTCAAAGCTGACACCATCATTAGGAGAGAGCAGATGGGATGGCAGACCACACAGGAATTCAGCTTTGATATCTAAGATAGGTTTCTTTCAGACCAATCTCCACTGAGCATCAGAGGTTAGAGGACAAGTATGAGTTGTGCTTGACAAAGAACAGCGTTTGCCTGACCACAGATGGGAGAACAGGAGTGGGGAATGTGCGTATTGAATTGAATAACAGAGGTCTGAAAAAAAAAATTTAAAAAATGACCAAACAAAAAAGCCCCAAGCTCACTCAAGAACCACCCTGACAAAAAAACCCACAACAAAACCAACTCACATCTCAAAATCAACAGCATCAAAAAAATCCCACCTCAACCCATTTGCTGTTGTCATCTCTACTATACTACAGCAGCTTGTACAGGGGCTTGTTTCCCCATGGAAATATAGAACTGATCAAAAGATCAGCCTCAGCAAGAATCTTATTTGCACTCCATAGTATTTTATAATGAAATAACTTTCTCCCAGCTAACTACTGGCTATTCCAATTAAAATGATACTCTGGTTCTGAACTGTATTGACAATCAAGGCCATAGCAAGCTTTTACTTTTTGACACACATTTCCTTTTATTTCTGGGTCTGTTAGACAAGACAGTTCTATTCCACAAACAACCAAAATAAGCACTAATGTGGGGTTTGGGGTTTTCTTTTTTTTTGCCATTCATCTATTTTGTCTCTTCAAAGAAACAATTGTGCAGGTAGCTTCACTCCTTCAGTTCTGCTCTCTACTCAACACTCAGCACCTACTAATTAAATTGGCTAACCTATCACTCTTAATATTGTTTTTCCTCAATGTAAAGAGAAAAGAGCAGTACTAGCATGAGAAGTTGTTCTGAAAAATAGCAAGCAAGTCAATATTAACTCTTTCTCTGTTGCTGGAAGTAAAACTGGTGGAACAGGTAGTTGGGACATGTTACCTGCTCAGATGAGTCGTTTTTGCACAGCTGCTGGGGTATGCATCAAATAATACTGAGAAGTTCCCCATGAATACTGATTTGAACAGGAGTTGAGCTGGTGTTGAATGCTTCCATCTTCTTAACCTATACTATGCTTTACCTGACCCATTCTTTCAAACAAAATTTGTTCACTTATTATAGGCACAACCTCAAAGCAAGGGCCCTTCCTTAGTACCTCCAATCATTGTCCCTGATTTGCATTAACTCCAAAGCTACACATTGTAACCCTAATGCTGGCCAGCCACTTCCAAATTCTATCTCCATTGCACAAAAACCAGCTTATTTTTGAGACAGCTATAGAGCTAAGCATCAATCTCTGACTGCTGCCTATGCATATCTTACTCTCCTTGCTGTCAGAGAACTTTAATCCACTACACAGTCACAGGAATCTAGCAATCTAGTCAATGTTCCAAATATTTTTAAGATAATGGATTGGCACTATCCGGTATTCAGAAGACCAAAAAAAAAAAAA
Source organism: Cettia cetti (assembly GCA_013401135.1). NCBI lineage: Eukaryota > Metazoa > Chordata > Aves > Passeriformes > Sylviidae > Cettia > Cettia cetti. Next base: position 10,730 of record VZUI01064813.1, on the reverse strand, counting down.
AAAAAAAAAAAATCAAGAGTGTGCACACTGTCACGTGTAAAAAATTCACTTTAGTTGATGGAGATTTGGCTTCTGTTCTGTTTTGAAAATAATTTTCAAGAAAAATACTAATTCCTCCTTGATAAGTGCCTCATTGTGCCTCAGTGCCATATTACAGAAAACCAGGGCTGGGGTGAAGAAAGCAACTAAAAAATATCAGTAGCCTGATAGCTATGGCATTTACTTTAGTGAAAGGTATGGACTCATATTTGCAGGCCTAAAGAGAAGTAGTGGCAAGAAACTTCCGACATTCTGGGGAATAAACTTTACGCCTAAATGTGTTTCAAGAAACATCCACCTTTAGGAAAAGGCTTCAGGTCATCCTTTGTGTTGATTCTACCACCAGCCCACAAGCTGTCCATGAAGCAGCCCTTAGTCCTAAACTCAGCTTTTCCTGTTCAGCGAGTCAAGACAGGACTCCAGTGGCTATGGAGAACCCCAATCTCCAGACATTCCATATTATTTTAAATCCTGTTCAGATGTGCCTCTCTTTTATTTGCCACCACATAAAGTGTACATTTACTAACTCAGCATCTCAAATTGGGCAAAAAATTGTGTTCCATTTTTGGCATAAACCCCTAAATACTAGATCACTGTACTTGGGGTGAACTAAACCCTTCAGTGGATCCATCCACGTTTTTTACAGTATCAGTTTTTATAGACTTGCCCAGTTTCACGACAGTGATCATAACAGTAGCATCAAATGGCACACTGATGTCAAAATTAAAACATCATACAAACCTGTTTGTAACCGTAAGTGTGCTTCAATGTTCTGCAATCTCTCCTCAACAGCTTGGTTTCCACAATCGTGCATGGGTACACTGGCTTTGTGACTGGACCCATGTGTTCCTTCAGATCTAGTCTGAGGTCCATAAGTATTTACTACCCTAGAAACTAAGTAAAGAGAAAATAAATTTCACATATATACACGAAACACAAAGCAGATCTAACTAAAAGAATCAAAATATTGAAGCATGAAAACCTGCATTAAGTCAGTTTTACAGAAGTCTTGCCTATGAAGGGTCCCACAGACATTAAGATTAAAAGTTCAACTAAAAGCATTTTCTTTTATTTTTTTCATGAGTAACTAAACCTAACAAAACCCCCGGATTTTACATATGCAAAGTAAAAGAATTACTCATACATTCATGTAGAATGGCAGTGTCAAGAATCTATCATCAGCTGCTGATAAACAGCAAAAACCTTGCTATCTATGTCAGCAATTGTACATGTGAGCTTCTGTGAATGCAAAGAAGAGGCCAGACCTAGTATTACAGGAAGCATCATAAATATATGAAGATGAGGGGAGATACACAACTGGAAGAATCAATGCAAGCCTCAGCAAGGAAGTTCAATTCAAATTTTTGTCATTTGGGTAAAAGTTTTAGTGACTCTTCAGCTGCATCTCGACTATCTTTTACCCATGCTGAGCCATGTCTTCATCAGAAGATTTTGCTCACTTCTTATTAAATCAGAGTAATTTCTTAAGTTCTCCTCACAGAACTACTGCAGTGTACTGCAGATTTAAAGACTATATAGGCAGCTCCAGATGCTGAAGCAAATACACACATACACCATGCTATTCAATACTTCATGAAGGCCACATGCTACAGTCTTGCTTTAATTTATGCTGGTTTTATTTCCAATTCCTTTCTAAGTGTTTTTCACATTTCAGTTATGACTGTTCCTTGAAGTGAAAACTTCCCTTTTTTCCTGTATTATGCTGCCATCCAACCAACAAATTAACACTCAGTTTAAAACAGTGACTATTGAAAGAGGTTCTTTGTGAAAGATTCTAAAAATCAAACTCACTTCCCCATTTCCTTCTTAGCTCACCATACCTTTCAATACTTATTGTTGTGCTTTACAGTATTATTCTGATATTCTGAATTATAGAATTCAAAATAATTAATTGGTTTTTAGGACCAATATCAAGTGGATAATGGTACTACCACTCAAAAATACAAAAGAGGGTTACTTTCATTCTCATTTTGAGTGTTTTGTTTGTTTTTAAAGAAGAGCAACTTGCATACACCTAAAGAGCAGCAGATGAACAAGCAGTATTTTACACACAACTTCTGTCAGATGTCATTTCTGTATTATTTATCCTTTTCCAAAAAATAGTGCAGTGATAAACTCATTCCCCAGCTTATCACTTCTTATAAATCTATGTCTTAGAACTTCCACTGTCCCAAAATTATATTCTATTTCAATACACTTGCACCAACTAATGACAAATAGAAGACAATCCTATTAATCTCAATTCCTTATTGATAGATTTACCTTAGAAGAAAAACTAAGTATTGTCCTGCTTTACCTTTTCCACATTTCCTTTCTGACAATAAAAACAGGCTATTTTATTTTGATCTTTAGTGCCTAACCATTAATTTAGTGAAGCAGTTAAGAGACTTAAAACCTTGAAGAAATAAATTAAGATGTAAAAGTATTTGCTAGAGTCAAAAAATCAGTAAGTTACGTTTTCATTTTTGAGAATTCTATAAAAAGATTTCATATCAAAAATATCAGTGCTGTTACATCTGGATACTCAAATGGGTATTTAAAAAGTTGCTTACCCTTTATATGACTTTTAAATCCAGGATAGGGTGTGAAAATTGCATCTGTTCTGGCACAGCTATTTTCTAAATAAATAATGACATAACAAGTGAGGTCCTATTTATATATTTATAATTGAAAATACTGTAACCCTCATCAGCTTTGATGATTTAAGCAAATCTAACTAAAATGCTTTCAACAATATAAAAAAAAAATCAGAAATAATTAATTCTATAAAGACTTGTCCATTAATAATTTCACATACTTGCATGGACCTACTGCTTTTAATTGGATAAGTCACTCATATAAATGTATGTATACAGAAGATTACTGGATCAGGACCAAACTTATTTGGTGCTTACTTTTCACTGCATCTTTGTAACTTATTTCCATCTTCCTGTACAGAAGCCTTTTTCCTGCTTACCACTGTTATTCTGGTTTTATTCCGATTCTGAAACTCTCCTATTTTTCAACTGATCTAGTTACTCAAAAACATTCTTTCCTAAACCTTTCTGCATTTATTCTGATCCATGTGACTTTTTTCATCTGCTTAACAATAAAAACCTATAGTATGGACCACCTTAATTTATTCTAATGTTTATATTTTAATCTCTGTTCATTACACCAAAGCTTTACACATTTTATTATGCCTGAATAATGAGATAGGTCTTATTATCAATTATTCTGTACATAATTAACAATTTTGGGAAACAGTATTTCACTATCTAGCATATTCTATTAAACTTCAGATGTCCTTTGCATTCCAACTAACATTCAAGCAGTTAAACTCTCTAAGAAGCTTACTGAACAATAAGCTTTGATCTCTAAGAGCTTAAGTACCTCATAGAGACAATGCTCACGTGGGTTCACTGGTACTTAAAAATATCTCTGTACTACTTACATAGTTTTATTTATATAAAACTGTCTTAACTTCAAAGATGCATTTGGCTACAGTTACTGATCCTGTAAATGGGATCCAGTCTGCCAGATGGATTTAAGATTGGTTACAGATACAGCCAATTGTACTACAATGTGAGCAATGTTAAAAAGAAAAAGTAATTTCAAGTAGCTAGTAATTCAAATTCATAGTAAAAAATACTTCTTCATAATTTAACTAGCATTAAATTAACTTCAATTTGAATATGCAATTCACAAGACATTTCTGAATTGCAATGCCATTTACTTTGAAGAAACATCTAGTTAAAACACTGGGAACAACAGCTACAGAATCATCTAAGATAGCTGTTCTTAAAATTAACACAGTAATAGATATAATCTTTCTGTATGGGATGCAATAAACATTGTCATCCAGTGACTACTCAATTTATTTTTCTGACATCTGCAATGCACATGCAAGTTCTAAATTTTAAAACAAAGTTACTCTTAAAAAAGTTCCATTTTAAATATAGATCAGTGCTTTTAAAAAATAAATTAAAAAACAAACAAACACCCCAAAAAACCCAACCAACCAACAAAAAAAAAAAAAAAACCCAAACAAACCCCACACAACTTAAATTGCTATGAAGATTAAAGTCTGGCTAGCCAGTTACCTTGATTACAATCAATAACATTGCAAAATTCCCTGACATTATTTTCATTGATCTCGGCTTGCTTCCTCTCGATGAAGGCTGATATCCGCCTGTCAATCTGCAGGTAATAAACATGATGGCATAGATCTATTTCATTCTTTAAATTTAAAATTTAGAAAGGTCTTTCATTTTTCTGTTTTTAAACTCACATAAATCACTTACTTCTGCTTTTCCAGCTTTTATTTGGACCACTTCTGGATCAAAATTAAAATGAGCATCCTTCAGATCTCTCAAGTCATAACTTCCATATTTTTCTTCAGCCTGACTGTTGCCATCATAAACATCTAAACTTGTTTGGCTTTCTGTTTTATCTGCAGGTTCAACATGGCCTATATCTTCCTCCTTCATCAATGACTTGAGTTTTTCTAAGAGAGGCTGAACAAAGAAAACAGTGTATTAGGGTTAAAAAAATAAAAGTCCAAAAGTCCCAAAGCCAAGAAGACAAGTACTATTACAATTTCTAAACCAGACCAATGGAAATAATTTTCGGAGTTACATCTTTCTCTAAGGGAATAAATCTAATAAGATTAATAAGAAGCTCCAAATCAGTGCACACCACAATTCTGACCTTTTTGACCTGTGTCTTTTAGAGGTTTGTAGAGGAAAAATCCCAAATTTCTGTGAAAATCTGCCCATACTCCCGTGTTACTAGCTAAATCAAAGCTTCAATCTCTGGCATCGATGCCACTTAATTAACATGTCATTCAAATGCTTACTCAAAACAGTAAGGCTTAGTATTTTTCCTCCTTAACATGAAATCCAGTGCTCTTACACAGTAAAGCCTTTATCACATCAGCACTACATTCTCCACTTGAAACCGTAGCTGCCCAAGTGAATGAGAGAACAGACATGAAATACATAGGCATTATCATGAACACATGCTTTGTTTGACACGGTTGATTATCTCCTTAGGTCATGAAATTAAATGAGAAAAGGCACTGACATTTGTGGCAGGAAAAATGCTTATTTTACTGCAGTAACTCTTATGTACGATATAACATCAAAACCTCCACACATATATATATGTCCCTGTATCTTTTTAATTGCCATCAGTTTCATCTAGTCTGAATTTCACTGGTTATTTTCTCTCTATAAATTATTTCAATTTTTTTAAAGACAACATGATTTTTAGCCATCACATTTTCTCAAATGGAATCAAATTCCTATTTGCAGCATTCTTACATGTTGGATGTAAATTTTATTTGTTTTTATCTTGCATATTTTCTCTTTCTGCTCATCACACCAAAGATCTGGTGGATGTCTGGAAAACAAAGCATCTTTCTTTTACCTACAAACAAGAAAATACAGAAATTTCCCTTTTCATCCTTTCAGTACTATGCACCTCAAATAATTAATTGACTAGCTGAAGCAAAATAGTAGTACTCAAATCCCATCTCCTACATATGAACTATCAAGGTCAAAACACTGCTCAGTTACCAGCTGACAAATTGCTCACCCTCCCTTACCATGCAACTAAATTACTTTTGGCAGGGTTGGAAAGTTTCAAATAGTTAAAAGAAATGACAGTAATGGTGACTGGCTACTTGGCAAGATGAGACATTAATGTCAAAGAAATTACTCTTTAAAAAAAAAAAAAAACCTACGCTGAAAATATATTTAATTGCAGTAAGACACTCCAGGATGTGTCATGCTGGGATAATGCCACTTCTTGAACCACTGAAAGCACTCTATGAGCCTCAAAACTCACCCAACGCATGGAATCATTATCATAGCATGACACACACCTGCCGTGTCTTATTGCTTAATTACAACCCACCATAGATGGAAATGTATCACATTTACAATGCAAGTCTAGAAATCAATGAGGCTGCATTTATTCAGCCTGCTCACCTACAGTGGCTATTCCCACCACTGAGAAATCTGTAAATGTGAGTACCTATAGAGCATAGTGGAATCCCAAACATTTACACTTTTACATTCCTCTTTTGTTGAGCACAGCAACATAAGATCAAAATTACTGGAATTTTATTTTACAGTTGAAATTACTTTTAGTTCTTGATCACTTTTGTCAAGTCAAGTGTGTCCCATGAAATATTTACCTGTAAACATAAAATATGCTGCTGAAGTGCACTAAAAAGCAAGGCTGGCTGAAGTGCTGATGTGCTCTGAAGCTTGCTCCAATCGATTACAACTTTCACAATATCCTCTCCGAGATTAAGCTTCAACAGGGCAAAACAAACACAATAAAAAATTATATTATCTGTATTAAAAAAGTATACAAGACAACAGTTATGCTCAGTCTCCTGTAGACCCATCCCAATTTTAGAGAAGAACATTGAAAAGATTTAATATTAATTATAGTCCAAGCAACTATCATATCCTAAGTAAAATAGTATCTGTAGAATATATTCTAAAATTAAAAATTCCTTACTAACTCATCATACTTTCATTATATTAATTCAGTCTTTGGCTTTATTTAATTAATTCTTGTATGAAAGCATATTGTTCATGTTGATCATTCACACCATCTTTTCTTTCAATGGATACTAGAAACAACAGTATGAAAAAACATGACCTGGGATGGCAGTCTCCTGTAAGTTCATGTATTTTATTCCAAGAATGCAAGACTATCTATGCCTGCATGACCCATGTCTTGATATAAGACCAGGCCATATTCCTGAATTTTTACTTGCTTCTAATCCAAAGGAAGTAAATTTTAATATTTGTGCTGGTTTTGCATTAACCACCAGAATACTAAAAACAAGTGCATAAAACCAGTTATTTTTTAATATCTCAAAGTTTACCAAGCTCTAGATTACACAGAACCGTTATTAAACCTGTTGTCAAATCACACTATTTTCCTGCATATGCATTAATATTGAAATGAACAATTGCCACAGTCTACTCTCACTGCCAAGGAACTGCAATATTTAACTACCAAGATAATAAAGAAAAACACACATAATGAAGTATTATTTAAAAGAACTATCTATCTTCTATGAGCTCAAAATACACTTTCTAATACAATGACGATTGTCAATATACTCCAATGAGCTAACACACTTTCACACCCAACTTTGCCCTTTTTGTTACACTAAAGCTCTTCTCAAAATCTTAAACAGATCATCACTTTCATTTCCCAAATCTAAGTAGGTTGTTCTCCAACCAAACACCCTGCAAGTGATATCCCAGATTCTAAATACAGATAAAATTCTTGTTTGAAATCAAGAGGACCTACAGGTACTCTGCTTGCAACATTGAATTCCCAATTCATATGCATATTTGTGCATCTATTCCTCACTCCTTCTATTAAAAAAAGTGGGGGTGGAAACAGAAAAGGGTACCTCAGAAAGATGACAGAAGTGGCATTTAACTCATGGTCTAAAGACATTTAACTTCTAACAGCATCAGATATCATAAACAAGAACACAGAATGCATAAGTTCTCATGTCCTGAGACCACCACAAAGTGCATGAGGAAACACTGACAACTGGACACAAGATTGTCTTCATTACTCTGAAAGCAAAGCTATGGATGGAAAGCTGTCCCATGTTAGTTTCAAATCCCAGCACTAACACAATTTTGTAAAGAACTATAAGCCTGAATGCCTTCCTTCTTCAGTCAAAGATCAGCCTAGCTAAACTCAGGGTTAGTTCCCAAATTACATAGCAAAGGAGACAGTCTGACTAGATATAGAATGCATTTTAGGTAATTTTCACACAAATGGTTATCTCTGTTTAGTATTTAAGGTTAAGTACAGAGGATGTACGAAAAGTACTGTTCTAGGATATACTAATCTTGAACACGTTTCAAAATCAAGAATGTATTTAGAATTTAATAGGAACAAAATTTACTTTAGGAATTAAGCCCCTACATATATGATCATCTGAAGCATGTATTTCCACCCAAAGTTTCTAGAGCAACATCTATTTGTTGTATTACAGTATATTGACAGGGTAAAAAAGGTGTAGATTAAGACACCTAAATGAAACAAAACAGAAGTGCTACTGCAATTTCCTAATAAACCTCCTTTTTCAAAAAGAATAAGCTGGTATTGTGCCTCCATGTCATAACGGACAGCTCCTGTCCGGGTGGTTCAATGCATAAAAAACAACAGAATTCCTAACTTAGAATAATTTAGAGCCCAGTCATATCTTTAATTCACAGACACTGCTTTTAAATAAAAGAACAAACTCCTCCTGCATCAACAAAAGTTTCTAGTACAATAGAGTAGTTCTCACTCTTTCACATTCTACTACTTATTAGAACTGTGACAAACAGATTTGTAAATTCAGTGTTTTGATAACTTCAAAGCCTTTGTCTGATTGATTACAAGTCCACAGCCTATTCAATTTACAGGATCATAAGTAATTTCAGCCCTTTGAAATTTGTTTATGAAAACACTGGCTATCACTTGAATCTTAAAAAACGTTTCAGGATCAGCTATACTGGTTCTAAGAGTCGTTATTCTCGGATGTCCTCCTGGTCACGTACTGCCATTGATTGCTCCAGTAAAAAAAATTTCTGTGCCAGAAACCTTCCATCTTACAGCCCAACTGACCAGCATAAATCCAACTTAAACTACTATAATGAATCACAAACTGTGACTGCTAACCATTTAGTACATGCTCAGTCATCTTTATAAAAGGGAAATAGGGAATCAGTAGTTTCAGTCAAAACTGCAAGACAGTTTGCTAGAATCCCTAAGGGCGTAAAAGACAGCAGTTAAATCTGTCAGAACTCAAGCACTGGCAGACAAGTGTGTAACTCAGCAACTGGAAAGGATCATAACTGAGCAATTAGAAGGACTTTCACAGCTAAGATGGAGCAACCGGATCTTTGTCCATCTAGTGCACTGGACAGTAAAGTGTGTCTGTTGTCATGGAAAGAAGACACTCCAAACACCAAAGAAGACTATTATACTCTGCACCATAGCTATTGTAACTCTACTGAGGGGATGTAGCAACTCTAAACATTTCTGTCACAATTGTATGTGCACACCCAGTTATTTTTAAAAACCACCAGGGCCTTACCAGTGACATGCTAGTTGTAGAGCCAGCTTTGGAGAAAAAGTCAAGACAGAAAAATAAGAGTTTTTAGTTGAGGTTTAGAAACAATTAATTAAACTTGTGATGAATATCCTTTTTAAAAGCTTAAGAAACTTACATAGTATAGTCCTCAGACCTAGATAAACTGACAGTCACTAGTTCTTCATTGGTCACATTCAGAATTTTCACCAGGAAGAATTATGGGGCCTTTAAACCTCCATAGATACTTTTCATGTCTCAGTAATCCTATGAGTCAGCTGTGTCTGAACATCATGCTGTTTAGCACTGTACTCCTGTTCAAAAGCCATGATAGTTTTTAATCGTTTCACAGATAAGAAAACAGACTCTTAAGTGCCTAAATTACCTTAATTTTAGCTGCCGTTTGAAAATGGAAACAATTGTTAGCATACTTGGAGGTAAGAAGCAAATATAATAGAGTTTGATACAGATGAGAGGTGAGACACTCTAAAAAATAATTTCAGACCCTAAACTGCCTCTGCATCTAAGAGCCTAGTTCTGTAACAAACACACATTAAGTTACATTAGCTCCTGCAGATATTGCTCATCACCTAGCCCCAAACCTTCAAATTGCTAACTCTTGAAGTAAGAGTATGCTTCTACTGTCTTCACAGAACTGCATAAATGTTTTCACAGTAGATTAATTAATCTATCAATTATTTATAGCAAAAATTAAGTTATTACTAAAACCTTCTCCTAATAAGGGTCTTCCACCACTACTGTAACATCTGTTACACAATTCACAGACATTACTAAACATAAAGTAGGTGTTTCAACTAAAGTACCATAGAGCAGAACACCTTTAAAAATTCTGACCCTCAGATATGCTGTGTGTTTCATAGCATGTTATTACCAGGGCAGGGCTAACTTCAAGCTCCTGCTAATTTATTTTAATTTAATGCACTGTAAGCTTTCAGTAGCTTTTCAATTCAGAGTAATTATTAAGATACAGCAATTAAGCAAATTGCACTTTCCCATGGAAGAGATCATCCGCCAAACTACGAGGTGACACGCGACGTCCCGTCACTGCGAGGCAAAGGCACGGTCCCGGCTGTGGGAGAGAAGCAGCAGCAGCAGCAGCCGCGCACCCTGGGGCTGCCCCGGCCGGAGGGAGAGGGGGAGAGGGGGAAGGAGCCGGCAACGCCGCCCCAGCCCTGGCAGAAGCCAAGCGAGCGCGAACAACCTCCCGAAAGGACGCAACTCCCTTATTTGTGGCGGACTAATGTCCTCTCCAGCGCCGTACTCTATTCCTGGAGCTCACAAGGGTCCCGCAGGCCCGGGAGAAGGGGGAGCCAGCCCGGCGCGGGCCCCCAAAACGAGGTGATGAGAAGGGGGCGCGACGCCCAGCCCAGCTCCGCCCAGGACCTCTCCCTCCGCCCGCCCCTCACTCACCTGCCCCACCAGCCCGGCCAGACAGCGCAGGGCGCTGCTCGCTACCTCGGAGGCCACAGGGTCGACCTCCGGAGCGCGGGCGGCGGGCGGGAGCGGGCCGGGCGCCGCCGCCGCCGCCATGACGCCGAGC
>VZUI01064806.1:7114-24273 GCA_013401135.1 Cettia cetti | reverse complement strand
CGCACGGGCGGAGCGGGGCGGGCCGCCCACCGGCGGGCGGTGTCGGGGGCCGGCCCGCTCCGCCCGACCGCCGGCCCCCGCCTGCCTCCGGTGGGCTTCGTGCTCCCCGACAGCCGCAGCCCCCGGGAGAGGCCGCCCGCAGCCGCCTTTGCTGTCGGCCCCTTTTCCAAAGGGAAGTTTGAGCATGCAAGCGCTCGGCCCCCGCACCCAACTCTTCCTCAGTGCCTGACCCGAGGAGCTGCCGCTCTTTGCTTACGAGGAGCTGTAAAAACAAGGCCTACGGCACCGTTTAGTAGTTTTCCATCTATTAGAGATTCTCCTCCAGTGTTTTCAGCTGCAGAGGTCACCTTCCCCTAACACTCCCTCTGCAAAGGAGAACAACTTCTTAAATAACAACACCCGAATTAAAAGAGCTTTGTTCAATTTCCCTTTTTTGATGCTTTGTTTAAAGCACCTATTGGGCCAGCACAGAGAAAGCTGAACAGCTTTCCTTGTTCTTTCCTCCTCCTACCTATTTTTTTTATTATTTTTTTCCCCAGTAAAACCCCCATAACTAACAAGAGAAGACCATCAGGTCCTGGCTCACACAGCAATTCACTTTACAAAAGAGCAACTCAGAAGCCCATACCTTGACTCCAAACTCAAAAGATGAGAGCTGTTCAGCTTCCTCTTGTTTCCCCCAGCCCAGTGCCGGGGCAGGACAAGGTCTCAGCTCCACACAGGGTTTTATACGCCCCCTCGGGCAGTGACTCACCTGCAGCAGGTGCAAGGTGTTTGAGCTGGGCAGGAACAGGTGAGGAGAGACCAAAAATAATGAACTCTCACACGAGGCAATGATTGGGGTGAGGGGATTTTGAGGGGTGGAATTGATAGGAAGGACTAGAGGGGAGGTATAGGAGACGTGAGCTAAAATCTTGATTTCTTAATAAATATGCTCTACCACACGAAGCAAATCAGTGAATTGTCCAGTTATGATAACAAACTACAAAATGAACTTTTTGCTTTTTTCCCCACACAAAGTGAGATGTAACCTGCTGGTGCAGGTCACTCAGCTCTTTAAATAAACAACATAACTGGTGGAAGAAAATGAGATATTCCTTATCATCAATTTGTTCTATATTTTTGCTGTGCTACTGGCAATAACATTTCTATTAGTGATTTGCTTTCCTTGTGTCTCTAAACACACCCCAAAGCTTTACCTGTTTAGTTTTAGAGAAACAGTGTGTTTTCTACTGGATTTCAACCAAACTGGATCCAACCCAATTCATTTGGTTGTAGCACTGTGCATCCAATATTAAAACTTTCAAAAGACAGATTTGTTGCAAGTTAGGGCAGTTTTTTTCAGGGAAATATTGCTAACCCCTGCATGAGTTGAAAATAAAGTGTCAGAGTGCCTATATCAGCAATAAAGACAGGCAGTGACAAAAGGCATCAGAAAGAACTTCAGAGATAGGCTTGGGGGAGGAAATGGTCACTCAAAACAATGGGGAAAGTTCCTTCTGGTTTTGCCTCTCTGAACTGTAAATTCCGGGGGAATTATTCATTAATCAATATTTCTAGTGCTGTGGCATCTTTATAAATAAAATGCAAATATGTGAAAGGAAAGGATGTTTCCTCTCTCCTCTAGGGAAGGTGGGGTGGGAGGGAAGGAAGAGGTAAGAGCTGCATTTTTCATGCCATTTTAAACACCATTAACTCCCAGATTAGGGACTCAAAACTCTTCACAGGTTCAGCTTCTATCCTGGCCAATTCATTTTGGCCAAGGCTCTGGCTGAGAAGAGGGGGTGGCTCAGCCATGCAGGAGGTGCCACTTCCCAAGTTAGTGGTGAAGCCAGATTTTCCAGGAGACCAAAATCAATTCTTAAGAGCATCACTGCACCTTGTGGTGGGTCTGGGATTGATTCTCAAACTGTTCAGTCATTCAGGTGTAGGAACAGGGGCAGGAAAACAGGGACCATTCCAGCATAAATCAGAGCCTTCAGAGATAAGTCCATGGGCTGGGCTTCAGCAGCTGCACAATTCCCCCCTTAACAGCTGACCTGGGATTCAGAACAAGGGATCTTCCAGCAGAAGTGTCCCTGCCCATGGCAGGGGGTTGGCACAAGATGATTTTTAAGGTTCCTTCCAACACAAACCACTCTGTGATTCTATGATAGTATTTTTAATTCTGTTTCTATCTAACCTTTACAATTATTGGGAAAGTTACTTAAAATGTAAAGCGTGTGTAAGGGATGATTTAGTGTTTTCCAAGGATGCAGAGCACTTAATAGACTGGAGAGGTTTTCACTTCCCCCTTGCCATCAACTCCGAACCCAGATTGGCACCGTGTCCTCTCAAGGTTAAATATTTCATTCCTAAGCACTGGAACCAAAATAGCTGGTTATCTGGGTTTTTTTCCCTGCCTAAAATTGCACATTCCCTGTATGCTGCAAGTTTCTCTACCCTGCATAACCTGCCAAAATCAGAGGCTTCTGCGTTATCAACAAAAATATCTGCAGACTGAAAGAAAGAGGCATGATGAAAGAGGCAGGAATCAGAAATCACCAGAGAGCACTCTTTTGTTATTCCTTTCTATGGTTTATTAGTTGGAAATACTGATTTTTAACTCAGATCAGTATGGCACGGGGCATACATCTAACCAAGCAAAACTGGCCCCACTTCCACAGCAAGTTAAGAAACACCCATTCCTCTCCCCTCTTACCCTAGCTCTGGGTTGAGACATTTCAGTACAATCCTCTATTGGTTTTGTCCTTCAGAACTTCTCAGCTGAGGTGAATTCAGACACTAAATTTGTAAGCAGGCTCATTCTTCCATGCGGGTAGTGTAGCTGGGAAACAGTGGGACTCATGTCCCACTCCCAGCTCTGCCTTTCTAGAGGACTTTCAAAACTGAATTTCACTGCTCTCAGCCTCCACTGCTTCTGTAAAATAACAATACCTAATTTTTGTAAGAGCCTTTACAAAATCTGTGTATTATTATAGCAGCCAGCTCTGTTGTACAAAGTAATGATACATCAGATTTCTTTCACAGGTGATATTCCTGTCACAGCCTTATTGCAGAACCCAAAAAGTACCAATAGCATGTCCTAATTAAGAGACTAGGTCACATAAAAATTTATATGAAGATATATTTTGCCTGTATAAAATGAACTAAGAAATCATTGTCCTGACAGCAGAATGCTGCACCTTATGCTGCTACTCCTGGCACCTGTGAGGAGATGTATCAGCTATCCTAAGTATGTCAGGACATGCCACAGAAGGTAAAGGCAATTTTAAAATAGTTACCTTTAATTTTGCTGCTGAATGACTTTCCCAAATTGAATATTGGGGACATCCAGCACAAAAATCAGTGCACATCTCCATCACAAGACTCACCTTTACACCAGCTGGTAGTATCTGTTTTAAGGGGGCCCTCTCTTCCTACTAAACAGCAATCACTGGAATGGAGCAACCATGAGTAATTCTGGGAAAGTGACAGCAGCATCCCCTGCCACAGAGAGGGAAGTTTGTTTAAAACAACTCCACTTTGAAAAAGTTTGTGACCAATGAATTATTTTGAATGTAACCATTTTAAGGATGAACAGATTTCTTCTTCCTGCAGCTGCAAACCTGATAAATGTCAACTGCAATTAAAACTCAGGAGAATCAAGTTGGATTCCTTTCTTCCATGGATCTTACTGCTGGCATTAACAGGAAAGCTGGGCAAGGCCAAGTGATGCCAGTGCAGCCCCACTGCTGGCTGGGATTTACAGAAATCCATCCTACAAGGAGGCACGGGATCCAGCTTCTGCTTCCCAGCTCTCGTGTTTCTGAAGTGCTCACAGAGCAGGAAAGCCATGAGAACTTATTTTTGTCACTGAAGTCAGCAGATGTGACTTGGAGAGCACACAGAGCCCGGTTCTGCTGAGTAGGAAATGCCATTTTTACACACTCACTCTTCAGAGTAGAACCAGGCTTCTGCTGACTGGCCCAAGGTCACTGGAATCCGTTGCAGTTGCTCTGGGAATGCAGCCTGGGAGGACCAATGCTCACATCCATAACAGAATCACTGCACAGCCCTCGCTCTTCTTCATATCCTTCAACAAAATCGATGCAGTTAATGCCAAGGTACACCACATACTACGATTTTCCCAGAGATAAAGTGCTGAGGAAGCCCTCCACGTGCATCTTGGAGTCTCAGCTAAAACATGAATCATCTGTCCGTTCCCTTGGATATTTTCTCCCCATCCTACAAAGTCCACTACAAAATTAGGCTGACAATAAAACAACCACTGGACCCACCACCCCACAGCAGGCTGACCCTAAGCCCTGCTCTGACATTAAACCCTCAGCTTCACAAATTCACAGCAACAGAGAATCAGACACAGATCTCCAAGATCATTGAGTCCAACCTCCATCATCTGAAATATGGTGTTCACACACATAAAACCCAGAGGGACTTCAGAAACTGCAGCTTTCTTTTGCTTTCCAAAACTTGGGGTTAACCTAAACCACCAAATCCACAGGTTTTAAGGAAGTGCAGTGTCAGTACTGCCAGTCCATCCCTCCCTTTCTAAAATAGCAAAGAGGGGCTGAAAGCCTCCACCACAGAGGATTTGGGGGCCTTTCCCATGGGTAACACATGGAATTGGGATGCCTGGGTGGGAGGAGCAGTGTGTTTTAGAGTGAAACAGCAATGCTCCAGGCACCACCAGTGTTTCCATTTTTCCCCTTGAGTATAGTTAAGAGCAGGGAAATACACATTTTTGTTATGGAAACATTCAAATCAGCTAAGTCAAAATTTTTCAGGAGGAACCAGATTCAGCTGGAACCCCTAACAGGAGGCTTTTCTCCTTTTTCTTCCTTCAGATCCCCTTGAATCCGTGTGCTGGGAAAAGGTGAGGAAGCACTCTGTGATCTCCAGAAGGTCTAAAGCTGGCTCTAAGTATGCAATTCCCTGATTTTGTGAGGAAGGGATGGGTCCATGCTTCACTTAGCCTGTAGTGATTAGGGAGACCTAGAAGCGAGTACACAGACCAAGCCAGCCAATGCAGGGACACAAAAGAGCGTTTATTTTATGACCAATTAAAAAAAAATAATGTTCTGCTGATGAAATCTGCCTGGGTCCAGCTGAAATCCGAGTCTCTGCAGGGGTCCAGGCAGGCATTTTGGCTTTCAAGGCAGCAGAGTATTAGCTGGGCGTGCTGGTTCCGTGCCGTAGCCACGCAGTGTTTGTGCTGCAGGACACATTCCTTTATGTTTGCACTGTTTGCAAGTGCTCCGCGGGGATTAATTCAGCTGAGAGCTGCCTGTTTCGGGGCGAGTACAGAAAAGTGATTTTCTTTATGAAAAACGTTCCCTTTTAACCCGCCGGGCGGGTTCTGCAGCTGCCGCCTCGAGGCAGCGGCGCGGGGCAGAGCGCGGTGACAATGACGGGTCTGCGGGACACCCGAAAGGAGCTTTCCTCTGCTTGAACACCAACAGAATCCTGAAAAAAGGAGAGAGAAAAAGGACTGCGTTAGGCAAAAAGAACTGTGCTACAAATTTTCTTTTGCTGGGGCGAGTCCAGAGGAGGCCACTGAGATGAGCAGGAGGATGGAGCAGCTCTGCTATGAGGAAGGGCTGAGATTGCTCAGCCAGAAAAGAAAGGGGAAGGTTTTGGGGTGACCTAATTGTGGCCTTCCACTACTTCAAGGCAGCTGAGAGAAAGTTGGGAAGGGACTTTTTACAAGGGCCTGGAGTGATGGGACAAGGGGGAACGGCTTCAGACTGAAAGAGAGTAGGTTTAGATTGGTTATAAGGAAGAAATTCCTGGCTGTGAGGGAGTGTGGCCCTGGCACAGTTTTCCCAGAGAGGCTGTGGCTTCCCCTGGATCCCTGGCAGTGTTCCAGGTTGGATGGAGCTTGGAGCAACCTGAGATAGTGGAAGGTGTCCCTGCCCAGGGCAGGGAGTGGAATTAAATGAGTTTTAAGGTCCCTTCTAACTCAGACCAGTCTATGATTTTATGATATAAGAGTTTTCACTGATTTCAATGGGCTACTGTTAATTTCTTGTATTTTTATGTCCTTATGAGACCTCTTCCTTGCCTATCAGAGCAACACCACTCCCAAGAGTTGCATGAACTGGCTGCACTCAGGGAATAATTTCTTATTATGTTATGGAAATCCTGCTTTTCACTCTGCTGGACATTCTGCTTACAAACTGGCTTAATTGTCCCACCATCTCCTTAGACTGTGAATAATTATCTCCATTTATATTGTTATCCTGAATGTATTTATAGCCTGATTCTTTCGGGTTAGCATCACCATCTGTTTCCTCAATAGTCACATATTCGGGGGAGAGCGAGTGCTCTTCATGTTATGCAAGCAGCTTCCTTGATTAAACCCTCCCGGCGTGGATGAATTTTGTTATGAAACCCTGGCACATCTCTAACTCTCTGGCTCCTATTATCAATAACTCTGAAAAGCCCATCCATTAAATTAAGCCACTTTTAAGCTGCAGCTTGCATTTCAGAACTCGTGTTAACTGTGATTGATTAATGTAATTTAAGAGGAGATTTCCAATGGACTATAAAGACGGTGATGTGATTAGCAGGAAACTCTGATCATTCCAAACCAGGGGTAATACATTCAGGAGGAAGCCATGGGCTGTGGATTTCAAGTAGGGCCCCTGATTTTTTGCAAAAAATATCTAAGCAGTCATTTTACATATAACATTATATTAAAAACATAAGCGTAGTGCTGTAAATATGTAATTATAGCATGGTAAGATGTCATAAATGGGTGAGATCTGGGGATGAAAACAGATTATGCAAACTTCACACTTAGACTTTAATCATATACTATCTAAATTGCTCCAATTTTTGGACTTAGAATATTTCAAGAGCAGTAACATTAGGTATAGTATATTATGTCTTTATAAGACCCCTATCACAGAGATACTCAGGAGATTTTACAGAATTTGAGAGGAAGGATATTCACACTCCACTGAGAGCACATTCTCACCAGGCACAGTTACTGCACAGCTTCCCTGTGCTGCCCCTGAACAGCAAGGGCAGACAGCACTCCAGGTATCAACTTATCTCAGAATCATGGAATACCAGGTTGGAAAGGATCTCAAAGATTATCTAATACAACTTTTCCAGGCAAAATCACAGTTGGAACAAGATGGTCCAGCACCCTGCGCAGCTGAATCTTAAAATGTCCAATGTTGAGGGATCCACCACTTCCCTGGGGAGATTATTCCAGTGGCTGATTGTTCTCATTGTGAGAAATTTACCTTGTGTCTGAACAGAATCTCTCCAGGAGCACTTGGGAAATTCTGGGATTGTTTCCCTTACAGAAAAACCAAATATAGAAAAGTTTCTTGAACATAATTTTCATCTCAGTCAGGTGTAATTGTGTGCATATTCACTGGTGCACTGGGGAATTGCTCAAACATGGCAGAGTTAAGGTTCTGTTGTGGAAATGACATTTGAACATATTTCCATGCCTCGTTGTTTGCATATCCTTTAAAGTTCAGCTACATTTCCATGTTCTAGAAGGCCATAAAATACTTACCATTAAAAAAAAAAAGCCATTAAAAACATAAAACCACACAGAATCATAAAGCAAGTTGAACTCAGTGTCACAATGTTTAATTGCTGCAGGGTTTTGTTTGTTTATTTTTTCATGTGTGGCATTCTCCACTGCTGCCTTGGCAATGATCCCTCCTCCTCCAGAATCCACTGGGTGTTCGCTCTTTCTGTACCTCACATCACCACTACTGCCTTGTCCTTGCTCCTCAGTTTTCCTCTCCTAGGAGAGGATGGGAAGCTGGTGATGGGTTGTTTGAAAAGTGCTTGGGCTCATATGGAGCTGTGGGATGGGGCCTGAAGGAGAGAGAGCAGGGATTTATGAGGGATGTAAAAGGCTTTGAGAGGAGTCTCCCCTGGGTTTGTCACTGCAAAATTCCCCTTCTTCACACTGTTCCTGCATTCCCTCTGCTCTGCCTGGATTCTTTGTGTGTCCTCCAAGAGCCCTTCCAGGATGCTCCTGGAAGGAGTAATTTCCTGGGGGCAGTTTTGGGCCCCTCAGGAAAGAAAGGCATTGAGGGGCTGAAGCACATCCAGAGAAAGGAATGGAGCATGGAGCTGGAAAAGAGTCTGGAGACCCAGGAGAGGCTGAGGGAGCTGGGAAAGGGGCTCAGCCTGGAGAAAAGGAGGCTCAGGGGGATCCTTCTGGTGCTGCACAACTCCCCGACAGCCGGGGGGATCGGGCTCTGCTCCCAGGGAACAGGACAGGACAAGAGGAAACAGCCTCAAATGGCTCAAACGCTTCCATCTGCTTCAGCTCCTCCAGTCTGCACTTCTGCTCCACACACACTGCGACATTCTCTTCTCAGTGCTGCCACCTGACCCTGCTTTGTCACCTTGGTGACTTTAGGGTGACCAGAATGGGGGGAACATCAACGAGGCTGTGACAGGAGCAGCGAGGCTGTGACAGGAGCAGCAGAGAAAGCGTTTTGCAGAGCTGCTAGCCCATGGGCTAGTGAGGGGGCTGGCCCAGGCCACACAGCAGATGGTGGCAGTGACAGCTTTCGGCGTCTCACATCACTCCCACTCATCATCCAGCTCCCACACACCTCCACCTTCAGGGGCTGCCAATAGAAAATGTGGATGTGGGACAAAGAGCACTGCTGCAGAGTGGAAAGCACGGTGAAAAGCACAGCAGCCACAAGCTGCTGCAGCAGCTCACAGGTCAGGGGGGCTGGGTTCAGTGACAACAGAGCACAGCAGTGTCACCACAGCCTTCCCTGAAATCCTCTGCCTTCATCAGCATCCTTGTCCTCCTCTGCACAAACCCTCAGGCTCTCAGCCTGCCCTCTCTGGCAATGAGCAATTGTCTAGACCCAACTCCCCAGTTAATTGCTTTTTCAATGCTTATTTTGCTTCCCTGAAGAAGAAAGGGATCTGCTGTACTTTGCTGAAATAAACACCCAGGACTCATCTTTTGGGGGTGTGAGCAGAGGGCCACAGCGACACTCCTGGACATCACAACTGCCCGAAGAGCAGCAGGTTTTACAGCTGTGGTTATTGTGGGGAAGGGGAAGACTGGCAGGGGAAGGAAGATGGGAGTTGTTGGCAGTGGGGCAAACTCGACCTTCGGAATCACTTCCACAAGTGATCCCAAATTTGCATTACACCGACCAAAATCTGTTAGAAATTCCCTTTTCCCAGCCAGGGAGCCAGTCACGGGGAGACACATATCACAAGCAATATCCATCAGAACACCTTTTATTGATCAGGTTCTGACTGCTAGGCACAGCTGATCTTCTGCCTCTCTGATCACCTGTCTCAGGCAACCCAGTCTTGAAAGGATGGATTCCTGGGAGGTCCTGAGCTGAAAGGGATCCACAAGGCTCACTGTGCCCAAGCCCTTGGCCCTGCCTGGCTTGTTACCACCAAGTATCTGTTTGAGACAAAAGAAGAAAATTAAATTCTGAGTTGTGGTTGTTTCATGGTTTATGGTTTCCTCACTGTATTTTGAGCTCCCGTCTTCACTTCCAACCACCACACTCCTTGGAGCAGCAGAGTGATGTGGCTTTTTTAGTCCCTGAGTTGTTTTATTTCTGTTCAAGAGGGAGGATGCTGTATCCTACGAGTACTGTTCATTTAACCTCGTGGAAATGGCTTTTTGCATTCAATGTGGCTGTTTCTGTATCAGCCAGGCCAGTGCCCGTCCCTCCGTGCTGGGCACTGCTGAGGGACCTCCCGTCCTGGGGGCAGTTTTGGGCCCCTCAGGACAAAAAAGGCATTGAAGGGCTGGAGTGCATCCAGAGAAGGGAACGGAGCTGGGAAGGGTCTGGAGCCCCAGGAGAGGCTGAGGGAGCTGGGAAGGGGCTCAGCCTGGAGCAAAGGAGGCTCAGGGGAACCTTCAGGCTCTGCACAGCTCCTGACAGGAGGGGACAGCCAGGGGGATCGGGCTCTGCTCCCAGGGAACGGGACGGGAAAAGAGGAAAAGTTGTTCCATGGCCAGTTTAGGTTGACTGTTGGGAAAATCATCTTCCCAGAAAGGTCTGTCCAGTCCCAGCACAGGCTGCCCAGGGAATTAATGTGAGTACCCATCCCTGGCCGAATTTAAAAGCCATGTGGATGCGGCACTTTGGCGACATGTTTTAGTGCTGGATTGGCTGGACTCGATGACCTTTGCAGGCTTTTCCAGCCAAAATGATTCTGTGACTTTTACCATTTTGCTGCAGCAGCGGGAGCAGCGCGTACCCGCCCCCACCCCGCCCCTCAGCCCCCTCCACGGCCCCGCCGCCCGTCTCCCCGCGGCTGCCCCGCCTGCCGCCGGAGCGGGGCTGAGGGGAAGCCGAGGGGAAGCCGCCCCGCCCCGCGCCCGCCGCCGGCCCCGCGGCACTCCCGGCCGCTCTGGAGCCCTGCAGGACGGGGCGGGAGCGGCGGCGCGGGTCCCAGGGAGGCGGCGGGGCGGCGGCGATGCGGGCAGGCGCCGCGGGCAGCCCGGCGCGCCGGGGAGCAGGAAGGCCCCGTGTGGCGGCGGCTAGAGGGAGGTGGAACGGGAGGGAGAGGGAGGAGGGAACGGGAGGAAGGAGAAGGGGAGAAGGGAAGCCCGGCCGCGATGCCGCTGTACGAGGGGCTCGGCAGCGGCGGGGAGAAAACCGCCGTGGTGATCGACCTGGGACAGGCCTTCACCAAGTGAGTGCCCCGCGCTGCGCTCGGGATTTGGGGGTGTCCTGTCTGGAGAAGGGTCCAGGGAGACGTAAGAGCCCCTTCCAGTGCCTAGAGGGGCTCCAGGAGAGATGGGGACGGACTTTGGACAAGGGTATGGAGTGACAGGACACGGGGGAATGGCTTCTCGCCTCCAGAGGACAGGGTTAGATGGGATATTGGGAAAAAATTCTTGGCTGTGAGGGTGCTGAGGCCCTGGCACAGGTTGCCCAGAGAAGCTGTGGCTGCCCCATCCCTGGCAGTGTCCAAGGCCAGGTTGGACGTTGCTTGGAGCAGCCTGGGATAGTGGAAGGTGCTCTTGCCCGTGGCAGGGGATGAAATTAGATGGTTTTTAATCCCCTTTCAATCCCAACCATTATTCTAATAATAATTGCGGTTTTTCCCTTTCTGAGTTGATCTGTGTGGTGTGGAGCTGGTAACGAGCAGCCTTGGTTTTTAATGTTGTGTTTTAGATTAAAACAAGATTTAGCCCGAGTGCTGAAGCGGGAATGCTCACTATTTATTTAGTATTTTAACTTGTGGGCCCAAAGCTGTGTCACCTGGGAATGGGAGGATTTAACAGAGCCTTCATGGATGGGTTCAAGTGATTCCCATGAGTGGCTTTTTGTGGATTCACGTCGCGTGACCAATTGAAAGCTTTTCCCAAGTTTGGGGTGCTTGTGAGCTTTTATTCCCTGGGCATTGTTTATCCAATAAAATGCTCCTTTGGAAAAGCTTTTTTCCCTGAATAGTGTGTTTTTAGGGTCTGTTTCCAGCCTTCACTCTCATAGAAGTAATAGCAGCTGAATTGTATGAGAAATGTCTGGGTTTTTTTCCAAATAAAGCTGAAGTTAGCTGAAAATTCAAGGAAAACTGCCTGGGACTGCACAAGTATCTGTTTGAGACAAAAGAAGAAAATTAAATTCTGAGTTGTGGTTGTTTCAAGATTATTTTTTTTTCTTGAAATGATGCAACACATTGACAGTTGCCAATGCCAAAATCAAGCATTAATTGACTTCTTGCATTAAAAGTGCTCCAAGTCCAGCAGCTTTACAGAATACTGTAGTTTTCTTCTGAGGTTTGTAGTTACTGGGAGTAGCAGGGATGAAACAAACATCAGGGACTGCGACTAAAATCAACCTTGAATTCATTTTTGCTTTTAATTTCCTTTCTTCAGTCCATTGCTTCTGGTGTGTTTGAGGAAGACCAAACTGAAAACTTTGGTTTGGGGTTGCTGCTGATTTTATCCTTTTGTTGAGGGAGCCAATTAAAAAAAGATACAAAAATCTTTATCTTATAGTCTTTAAATTTATCTCTAAGTGGCTGGATAGGAAAATTGTGTGCAAAACCCCTGTCTGCAGTAACAAAATTCCCTAATTCACTACTCTGTGATGGTCCCTAGGCCCAGGGGATCAAATAGTGACTTCAAATAATCAAGTTTTCAACGTTTTCACTCAGGTGTGGCTTTGCAGGAGAAACTGGACCAAGATGCATCATCCCCAGTGAAATCAAGAAACCTGATGTCTCAAAGGTGAACTGTTTTTATGGTGTTTGGTGTGTTGTGGCATAGAAGGAATTTGACAGATGATTTTTCTGTCCATCACAAGCCGTTTTTCACTGCCTGAATAAAATATTCTGAATATTACTGTATTTTTCATTATTTTAACTGCTGCTATTAAAATCTGAGTAGGTGCAGGTCAATCTGATGTCAGTGCTGGTGTAAATTGCTGCTCAGCCCCCATGGAACTTGTGTTTTGGGGCATTTATTGAGAAATTTCCTTGCCTAGTTATGCTTTTTTTTTCTTTTCTTTTAGTAGAGGGTGGCAGATCTGGAAAACTAAGTTGCCTGTATGAGAAATTAGCATTAATTACCTCTGGAAATTAGTTATAGGGTGAGTTAATGAGATGTTTTAAGGATAAAGAGCAAATCAGGCAAGAGTGAGTGTTTTATATCTAATGTCAGATTAAATATATCTTATGTATGTATCATATATATTTCTTTATATATCATGTGTGAATATATATATTAATAAAAAAAGTAAGTAAATAAAACTTAAATATTTTATTATTGAAATAAATAACTATCTCTATAAAGAATCACTGCCCAGCATTGGAGCTGACTGTGGATGTTTTCCCTTCCCAGCCTGTCAAGGTGGTTCAGTACAACATCAATACAGAAGAGCTGTATTCCTACCTGAAGGAATTTATCCACATGCTGTATTTCAGGTAAGAGACACCTCTCTGAGCACTTCCAGGGGTGTGAGCAGGGGGTGGGCACTGCCTGCTTAGATAAGAAAACAGAGATAAGACTTTGCAAGGGGCTGCCTGGCTGTGATGGTGCAGGAGGGATTTGGTGGTGCTGGGATCCAGGTTATCTTACAGAGAGTTCCTGTCCTGCAGCAGCAGTTGCTCTGTAAAAGCAGAAAGTTTTTGTTAAATCACCTTTCAGCTGAGGTGTTTATAAAGGGAAGGCATTACCTCAGGAGCTGCATTGATTTTGGTAGGGCTGAAGCTCCTGTCAGTGCAGAACTCTCTCCACAGTGGTTTGGAAGGAGGAGTCTTTACCTGTGGAACGTTTTTACCTCAGCAGTACATCACTTTATTCTGTTTTTACTACCCTTAGTGAATAATGGAATTGGACTTGGTCTTTTCTCTTTGCTTCCAATCCATATTTTTACACAGTGAAAGCCATCACAGGGAAACCAGGATTTAATTTCTGTGCCTCAGATCTGCTGTGGGTTGGGTTCTTTTCTTCTGGACCATCACTTAGCAATTGAAATCAGGACAATTTCATCCTTTTCCACTGAAATCAGAGCATCTGTGTCTCAGAGAATCATCATTCTTAAGTGCTTTATGACACTGGACAAGCCATTGATGACTTATTTTTGTATTACTTTCTATTGATTTAGAAATTTGAAGTGAATATACAGAGCTACAGGCTCTGGCTGAAAGCTCTGTAACTTGTTTTCCCTGCCTCAGTTTCCTGACTTTCTTTTAGGAAGGCACTGGGGTTTTCAGATCTGTGAAAAAGGCTTTGGGGTCTGCTGTAGCAAATACTATCTAAATACAAATCTTTAGGATTTTTGAGGAAAATGGAATTTGACTGGAGGATAGATCTCATAATATGTGCTGAAACTTGTCAGTTTTATTTTACACATCTTGTCTTGTTTTAGGCATCTGCTGGTGAATCCCAGGGACCGGCGTGTTGTGATCATCGAGTCAGTCCTGTGCCCTTCACACTTCAGGGACACCCTCACCAGGGTCCTTTTCAAGCATTTTGAGGTAAGTGTTTGACAGAAATGTGTAAATTTCCTCTGCTTGCCACGAGGAATTTTGCTTACAGTCAGTACCAGATGTGGGCCAAAAAAAAAAAAAAAAAAAAAAAAAGGAAATAGTGGCAAAAGAGTGAGAAACATAAAGGAGAAAAATCAGATATTGGTGTGAGGAAGTAGGGCATGGAAGTTGGATTAAAAACCATTTTTCTCTCTTGATTCTTCATGAGGCTACAAAGCAGCAGCAATTAACAAGATTCTGCAAGGTTTCCCTGGCTTGTAGATAATACAGCTCACAGTGTCCCAAACAGATCCAATAATCCCCACTGAGCACTGCCTGCAGCCAGGATTTATATTTAGACATTTGTTAGTGCCCTGTCAGCAAGTGTCATGATATCTGCCTAGCATATGGCTGTGCTCATTTAGAGAAGAACTTACCTGAAATCAAATATCTTCTCTGCTTAATCAGTCTTTTTAAAGGAAAGTTGTGGGGAAAAAACCAAACCTGTGGCTGCTCCATCCCTGGAAATGTTCCAGGCTGGGCTGGATGGGGCTTGGAGCAGCCTGGGACAGTGGAAGGTGTCCCTGCACATGGCAGGGGGTGGGACTGCATGATCCTTAAGGTTCCATCCAGCCCAACCAGCCAAGGATTCTGTGAAAAGTCTGAACCTAAATCTTGCTCAGTTGTAACAGAAAATGTTTTAGAAGGTGACTCCATGCTTCTTCAATTCAGACACAACAAAGGTTAAGGTTTTTCTATAAAAAGTAGTGAAACCAGCTTGTCTGCAGTACTTCTTCACTCTCCTTCCACAGCACACTTTACCAGGTAATCTCAAACTCCTGCATATTTCTTTCTTACTATTGGTAAAATTTTCTGATGACTTCAACTTGCTGAAAGGTTTGAGTCAGTTCTTTGAGCTTTTTTCCCTAATCCCTTTGCAGCAATAAAATGTCACAGCTAAAGCACATCCCATGCAAAATGGTTTGTGGAAAATGGCTCATGTATTCAGTCATATTTTGATGGATAGACTTTGTAACTTGTTAAAACAGTTAATACTGATGGAAGGTTAATTCTCTCTGGTTTCTATTTTTCTGTTTGGTGCAAAGAGTGGTTTACTAATACAGAGACAATATTTTACCTTCTGTCTCTGGTACAGTAAGTTTCCTGTAAGTGCAGGATTTATTGAAATATCTCATTTAATTAACTCTTCAAGTGTTCCTTTAAAGGAGCTGTTGCTTTCGTGGAAACTTGATTTATGGACTTCTGGAAGAAGAAGTAATTCTCATGTAATTTTAACTTGAGTTTCCACATTGTTTTTGTGAGAGTGTTTCAAACAGCCCCTTCTGTTTGGGTGCAGCAGTGTTTGTCATAAGGCACACTTTAATGGATTTTCTAGCACTTTTGTTCACATCTTCAAGTTTTTACAGCTTTTCAAGTAGCTTCAGCTTCTTTCATTTCTTTTCAATAACAATAAGAAACTTGACCTGTGTTTTGTAGCCAACATTTGCTTTTCTTACAAGCCCATTCCAACATCCCTCATTACTGAAGTACCTGGCATGCACCACAGAGAAGATGAACACAGAATTTGGAATCCTGCTGTATTTTGTTCATTAGATTAGTACTGGAATAATTCAAGGTACAATTGTTTGGGTTTTGCTTTTAAAATGCCACTCAGGGAAGGCATCAGTGCTTTGTTTCTTCTTTGCTTCTTTCTTTCTCCCTTCTGTCAACTTTGCTTTTGCTTTCCTTGTAGGTACCTTCTGTTTTGTTTGCTCCAAGTCACCTGATGTCTCTCCTGACACTGGGGATCAACTCTGCCATGGTGCTGGACTGTGGATATGCAGAAAGCTTGGTGCTGCCTGTATCCTTGCATTTTCAGCAGTGAAACTTGAGATTTTTATGGACTAGGAATTAACTTTGGGCAAAAGCAGTTAGAAAGTGGTAGATGCAAGGGATTGTAAAAGGGAAAAAGCCTTTAGTTTCAGCAGATTGAAAACTCACAATGAAAAAGAAGAGAATTTCCTGATCTTCCTGTAGATCTATGAGGGAATCCCAATCCTGAGTTGCTGGGGTTCCCTTCCCCTGGGAGGAAAGGCCATCCACAAGTAAGTTCATAGTTACCCATTCCAGATTACAAATTATTTATTTGTGAATGTTTCTCTTTGACCATGAGCAAAAATTTCTCCTTTAAATCTTAATTTTCTGTAAAATCATCCGATTTTTAGAGTTAAAACTGTGCGGCTGTTGCTGACGTGGTAAAAACTATGGGAATGGGGTTTTCTTAAGTTTATATTTAGAAGGATGTAACTGAAAGGAATTAATCCTGTTCCTGGAGTGTAATGCAGAGACCCAAGCTGAGTTCATGGCTGTCTTTCCCCACCTGTCTTTCCTCCTGTGCACTGTTTAGGGAGCTGGAGTATCAGCTGCTGGAGCAGTGCACGGTGGACACAGGACTGGCCAAAGGACAAAGCCTTCCCTCCGTGATGGGTAAGGACTGGCATGGGGCATCTGTGCTGGGAGCTGCCCTGGGGAAAGGCTGTTCATCCTGACAGTGAATAAAATGGGGTTAGGGTTCACTGCCTGCTTGCATGCATTCTTTCTGGGCATCCTGGCCTGGATCAGGAACAGTGTGGCCAGCAGGGACAGGGAGCTCATTCTTCCCCTGGACCGGGCACTGCTGAGGCCACACCTCGAGTGCTGTGTCCAGCCCTGTCCCCTCAGTTTGGGATGGACATTGAGTGCTGTGTCCCTCAGTTTGGGATGGACATTGAGTGCTGTGTCCCTCAGTTTGGGATGGACATTGAGTGCTGTGTCCAGCTGTGTCCCTCAGTTTGGGATGGACATTGAGTGCTGTGTCCAGCCCTGTTCCCTCAGTTTGGGATGGACATTGAGGTGCTTGAGCACATCCAGAGCAGGCACTGCGGCTGGTGAGGTGCTGGGAACACAAACCCTGTGAGGAAGGGCTGAGTTCTGTAGTAATTTTTCAGTCTGTTTTGAGCAAAGACAGACCTATTTCTGTTCTTAATACCTTTTCTGCTCTGGAAGTCTTTGAAAGCTGCTGTCAGTGAAAGTTTAATATATTAAATGTAATTCAAACTTAGAACAAAAGTTTTTTTAAATAGGAGGAGAATTTAAGAATGAAACTAAGTGGTTGGGTTTTTTTTTTTTTTTTTTTTTTTTTTTTTTTTTTTTTTTTTTTT